>VZRZ01000984.1:177618-206618 GCA_013398175.1 Climacteris rufus
TCCCTTCCCTTCCCTTCCCTTCCCTTCCCTTCCCTCCTCCTTGTTTTCTCTCTTCTTCTTCCCCTACCTCCCAGAAGACTTTTGCCAATACCAGAAATTGAAGCAAAATTAGTTATTGCTACCATTTTTCTGTTCCTAAGAAAAACTATATAAGCAAAAAGCAAAAGACAGAGCTGTTATTTAGTTTAAATTGTAAGAAAGCCAGAAGAGAAAAGGTACATCAAAAGCACAGTTGTATTCTCTGTGTTTGGGAAGTGTAAGTGAATGATACTGCAATTCCGGGCAAGCAGGTATGAGTTTGAGATCCTGAAAGTTAGAAAAACTAAATTCAAACAGAAGTGGCCCAGCCATCCAATGGAATTATGACATGGCTGTTTGTGTAGCTGATGGCATCCTAGTCTGACTCCTCCTTCCAGTTCAAATGACCAGGTCAAATGGAAGCAACCTTTGCTATGAGGCCTTGAATTCTGGACCACTTATCACTAAGGAATAAAAGGTAAAAGGGGCTTTAGACAAAAACAAGCAATGTCAGCTTTAACTAAGAGGGTTGTATTCAACCATCTTATATCTGTTTGAATGCCAATCACATTTGATGATGCTTTGTTTATCTTCTCACCTAAAATAAAATGTACTCACATCATTGCCTGTAATTGCATTTGTAAAACTCGTTGACACCTTCCATGTTTTACACTGCTTACCTCTTTTATTTAGAACCAAAAGAAATGCACTGAAGTGGACTGCAGCATTATTATGGCACAGTGCTTCACAGCAAGGGGTCTAGATATCATAAAAAAAGCCTCCAAAATCCCAAATGGATACTATAAGTGAGATGGGGGATGCACTACTGTGTTGTAAATGAAGTTAATACCATTCTGCTGGCTTCACTATCAATGTTGCAAGACTGCACTACAAGATATCCTCCCAAGACTTCAGAGATTTAGCAAAATTTTCTGTGTTCAAGTTTCTAAAGAGTAATCGTATGTATGTTTCTCCACCATCATTACACAAAAGGAAGGAGAGAAAGCATAGTTAGTTTTATTCATTACTACTCTTGGTTACTACTCTATTATTTGTGGGTTTATGTAACTGATGTTACATAATGTGTGCGACAATTATTGTGATATTTCCATTGTATGTTTCTAAAGAAATGAAGACATTTAAAATGTCTATTAACTACCAATGTAATGTTTTATCATCCCCTTATTTGGTTGTAAAGCAAATACAGAATTGAAAAGATGAATCTCCATATTCTCACGCTATGAAAGCAACATTAATTAATTCAACATGACAAGCTTTGTGAAGTATCTGGGTAAGTCAATCTAGTATCATTTTGTTCATGAAGCCCAAAATATAGTCTGACAAAGCACTAGTATGAAATGCATTTCAATCAGTTTAATCAAATAGAGTCAATGTAAAGAAAAGGGGCATTGTCAAGATGTGTCAGTGAACATTTGACCTGCCTTGCAGTTAATATTGTTTTTGTACAAATTTCTCTTGGGGGGAAACCCGCTCTGCTCTGCATTTCAGTTCTAAAAACCAAAAATTTAATTTTTGATCTGGTGAGTAGCAATCTATAGTAGGAATGATATATGAAAGACCTCACCTGCAAATCATTATCCACACACAACCTGAACCTGTGGAATCAGACCCTGTAAAGAAACTAAACTGTTCAGTGTGACTGCCTGGATTGCAGGCAATTCTGCTTTCTCTGAATGACAATTTTGTCTGGTTTGCAAGATGCCAAAGATGAGACTACCAAATCCAAAATCTGCTGGAGCATTTAGCTTGTTCTCTAAGACTTGTGCAGGAAAAAGATGAGGGTGCAAAGTGAACCTATAGCAGAGCCAAGTGGCCACAGACCTTGGCAAGCTGTGACTTTTTAAGGGCAGTGGAGGGGGTTTGCCACAGATTGCTTCAGTGAGACTTCAAGAGGGATTGCCTCGTAAGATAATTTAGGATTTCTCCCAGGAGAGAGTTCCCAAAACTGCCCTACTTCTCTGCATCCCAAGTCTCCCTTTATCGCTTTCCATGATCCCAGTGAAAAGCAAAGCAGAGTGCAAGTCTGTATTTATTTCCGAAAATCTCTTCACAGATTTCTTTTCACAGTGCTTGACCTAACACTACAGTTTCTGATCACGCTCTATATGCAGGATAATTTAATGGTCAAACCATGGCACAAAAGGATTGTGTTCTCTCTAAATCTACTCCTCTGCCAGGGAATAATGCAGTTGTTTTAAGGGCTTTAAAATTGTCTGTTACTTTCTCTGAAAACTATAGATTAGGCAGGATTTAAATTCACTGAGTGTGAATACACACACGCATGCACAGCAGAAACCAGAAAACTAGGTGTTAACTTTTAATTTTTCTCAAGTGAAGACAAAGCTACAGGAACGACCAAGATTTGAAGAACAGTTTCAAAAGCCCATTTCCTACAACAATGTGCAACTGACGGTCTTGTTTCATTTCCTGAACTTTCAGCTTTTGCTGCCCAAAAAGTTGTCACTGTCTAGCAGCTGTGGTGACCTCAGACACGTGAATCAAGTTTGCCAAGAAATGGAGAGACCTTCGAGGTGAATTGCTAATGAATGCCTGAGCAAGCTTCACCATCCACCTCTCTGAAGTGTTGAACGTTGCCCCCAGGAAGGAATACTGACTTGTCAGTGTTAAGTTTCATGCCTCTCTTTGGAGACAAGAGGAAACCCACAAACTTTCTGAATTTCATCCCCACTGATGATTGCCATTTGTACCCTCTCTCTTGATTCCTGGTCCTTCCCCTCTCCAGACCTTGATGGAGCTGTTCCCAGAGCTCACCAGAGCCTATGGATGTACCAAGAGCATGACCAGAGGACAGTCAAGCTCTAGAATCACAGTGGACCGAGTCATACTTCCAATATCTGCACACTCTAATCTGAGTAGGGGCCATTTTAGTGACTCAGCTGCAGGACAGGCTTTTGAGGCAATGCTCCAAAGATCATGACTGCACCTTTTTCTCAACCTATTGATTGGACCTATTCACCCTATCTTGGGTGAACCACAAGAAGTTTACAAATCTGGAGAGCTCTCCGTATAGTTCCATGTTTCTCCTGGATCTCCTGGAACCTCAGTCCGATGTGGAAGCATTGCAAGTTCTTTTACATGATTTTTGGAATGCTTTCTTCTTCAAACTTTGTTGGAATGAGTTCAGAACTATGTGGAAAGAATTATTAATTGCAGTTTAATGAATCACAGGAAAAGTTGGTGCCTGGTTCCAGCTCTGGAGATGCACCTGTATCAGTCTTATTTATTTGAACTGGTTTACCCTTCAGTTTTATAGCCAATAAACTAGAATAACCAGAAAGGTCTGAAGTGTCTTATTTTGATATTTGCAGCACTCTCACCCCAATATTTTATATAAACCTTTCTGTTTTTCATGAATATATGCTGCTTAGTCCTTGACTAAAACATTTAACAACGTGAGAGTGGAGTATTTTGCTGCTACAGACTTAGACCTTCTGAAGAGCCTAATCAAAAGCAGATTTTTTTCCTTTAATTGGAAAAGAAATGAGTGTTTTGCACTACACACTAGCTAGTTAGTGCTATCATAAGCAACCCCCTATTAATCACGTACCATTTTTTGCAGCTGTGTACAGTAACTGACCTGCCTAGATACACTATAACTGAAGCAATTAAGGATCTTTTGTATTTTTTATGTAATTACCACTTCTGAGCTAGGTTGCTAAATACTTGGGACATTTGGGGTTATAATTTCAAGGTCATTATATTTTTGTTCATCTCATTTCCTAGGAAACCTATTTGCAGACTTGCCTAAAGCATCCCAGATACTGTACATTAAAGTATGGCAAATTAATTCAATCCTACCTCCTTCCACTCAGAAGGTGCATGTCCATTTTTCCAATGTCTAATGCACAGTATATTTTTAAATTGTAAACTATTCCAGGTTTTAATGATGCAAACAATGGAGAGACCAAATAAGCTAAAAGAGCTAACACATTTATCTCTACATTCTGCCATCTGTTTGAAACTGCTGATGTAATTCCAGTTTTAAATTACATTAGATCCTGCCTTCTGGACCCCTTTCCCTATTTACTTTTTTTTTTATTTAAGCCTTTAGAGCAAGCAGTGCCTTCAGGTTGTTGACTGCTTAATAAGAAACTGTGTCTTTGACTGTTTTCAATCTAGACTTAAATTTATGTTTCCTGGACAAAGAGGTATAGTGAAATAATAGCTTTATTTCCAAAAGATTAAACTTATTCTCTGTGTACAATTTGATGAGATCTGTTTTCAACAATAATGCTAGCAACCAGCAGATTTGTTTATACTGAAGAAACAGCAGAGATTAAGGTTTGTGTTCTTGCATATTCTATTGTCTAATGATGGAATTTCCAGTTTTATCTCTGTGTTTATGCTTCAGAATTAGTTTAATTTCTTTTATGTAACCTCTTCCCCTTATTCTATTGGCTTAATTAACAAACTTATATTTATTTTTTTTTAGCACTTCCTTTGCCTTTTCAGTCCACGGTGGAAATTCTCCATTCTCTTTTTTTTCTGGCATCCTGTGGCTCAAATCACTTATTTGTCTGAATCTGATACTAATGTTGATCTTTTAAGGATTTGCTTACAGGCATGCTGGTCAGGGTCTGTCTTCAGCATATCTATCAAACACATAGGCTGATTTTTGCACAGGTATATTAATGTCTTGAAATCAAATATTGGATTTTAAAATATTTGCATCACAGAAATTAAATGAATGTATTCTGGTTTACATTTAATTTAAAAAGTTTTACTGATTTTACTTTGCTTATGTTCATTATGTACCCACAGAATAGTCTGGCTATAAGGATTTTGGAAAAAAGATGGAATCCTCTCCTATGCTAAAATGTTTGCAGACTCCTCATTTGAATAGATTTAAAAAATAGAGAACACATAATTAAAAATCAAGAAAAATGGATTTCAAGTGACATTATTCATCATGGCAAAGAAATTTTTCATAAGCATATTTTTGGACATCATGGTAACATTTTTAAAAAATGTACAGATTTTCAGATGATTGGAACAACTAACCCATTTAGAATTTCCAAACCACACCAGGCAAAAGTCTGAAGAAAATGTTGAAATATATTGGTTTGATTCTGATCCTTTTATAGAAAATTCAGGTTGTTAATGAAAATTACTTTCATCATAATATTTGCCTTAATTTAATTTAGGAAATTCTTTAAAATTTAAATGAAACACCACAAAATCAAGCTCTGTTTTTTTAGCTTTGTAAGGGAAACAGACACTGGGTTCATTCTGAATTTAAACAGAAGATTTTATCTTTCACTATCTGACAAAAAATAGAGAAAATTTGTTATTAATGAAATTTAGAAATTTTAATTTACACAAAACTCTAGTCCTCTTACTGGATGGTATCTAGGAGCTATGACTATTGTTTAATAAGCATCTAATTTTTTTTATTTGAACCAACTTCCAGAATGGTAACAATTTTAATATATCAGTCACTGATCCATGCAAGTTTCTGAGGAGGAACCTTGACAAAAATTTCAACATGTAACCTTCCTAAATCTATGCTACTTATAAAAATATACACAGTCAATTACTGTGACTTTAACTATCATCATGCTCAATCACAACAAAAGTATGGTGATTAAATTGTGACAAACTTAGCATAAGCTTTTTCCATTTCCTCTCCAGCCACTGAAATAAATGGCTAAACTAAAGTGGTGGGCATGTGGATGACTCTGTTGCTTCTTTGTTTACGCCTAGACTTGCCACCACTGGTGGTCAAAACCTGAAGCAGGGAGGTGCAATATTCCTCTCACTCCAGCATTGCTGACCTTTCCTGGATGGATATGGAAAAAGTGAGCACGTTCCCATGAATTGTTGAGGACTAAGTCAAGCAGTACAATGTTCAACTCTGGATATTCAGAGGTTGGTACAGGACCATGTAAAAGAGTTATTCCGTATTTTCAGGTAAGACAATATTCTATGATGTTTCATCTTGCTATGGTAAGTGCATACAAGCTAAAACAGAGGTGTCCAGGTAAGATAAAACACATACACATATTATATAAGACTGAAGCTGATGAATGTGATAAAATATCACAGGATCACAGAATGGTTTGGGTTGGAAGGGACCTTAAAGATCACCTAGTTCCAAATCAGAATCCCTGGGCAGGGATGCCATCCACTAGATCAGGTTGCTCAGGGACCCTTCCAACCTGGCCTTGGACACTTCCAACATTGAAGCATCCACAATTTCTTTGGACAACCTGTTCCAGTCCCTCACCACTCTATGAGCAAAGAACTTCTTCCTTAACATCTAGCTGAAATCTCTTTCTTTTAGTTTAAAAGCTGTTCCCCTGGTCCTATCACTATCTGCCAATATAAAAAGTCACTCTCCCTCCTTTTCTAAGCGCCCTTCAAGTACTGTCAGGCTGCAATGGGGTCTCTCTGGAGCCTTCTCTTCTCCAGGCTGTACAATCCCAGCTCTCTCAGCCCATCTTCACAAGAGAGGTGCTCCAGCCTTGGGACCATCTTTGTCACCCTCCTCTGGACCCAGTCCAAAAAAAGGCCCACATCTTTCCTGGACTGAGGACCACAGAGCTGGATGCAGGACTCCAGATGGGGTCTCACAAGGGCAGAGTAGAGGATCAGAATCACCTCCCTCGACCTGCTGCCCAAATATTGTCAATTAAAACTCATTATGGGAGATATATCAGCTTCTCATAGTACAGACAGAGACATGGAGCAGAGCAAAGAGTGTTGATTTTCTGCTTACAAAAAACGCGCTAACTTATGGAGTCTGAGCAGTGTTTCCCAAACAAAGAATTTATTACTCCACCCCAGCCTACAAAGAAAAAATAATTAAAGTCACATTATTTCTTCAAATACTCAGATTTCAGATGTTTGGTAACCAGCTTCTTGATGTGGTAATGCTCCTACTTCTGCACAGAATTTGTATTCCAGACCTACATGAAATTAGTATTAAAAATGGACTGAGTGATTTGTTAGACGTTTTTGTTGTGAAAATGTAATGAATATTTCATGGTTCAAATTCAAAGCAACTATAAAATATAAAGTTTTGCTCTGATGCATAAAAACTATTAATCATAACTGTTAAATACAAACCATATTCACTCCTGGTATGAACCATAAATATGACAAGAAGTCCCAGAAAATTGTAGTTATGGTTAGGAAGGAGTCTATGCAATGAATACTGTAAAATTCCTCCCAAATGTTTTAAATAATGCTGTCTTTCCTGATGATAGATTGCATTTCATCAGCATCAAGATTTACAAATCAGTCAGGGTCACCAAAACTCAAATTTTGTCACTGCATCCCTAAAACAATGTAATATTCAAGTGTATAAAAATTTTTGTTTAAAAAGTCAAGGAATATGTCTTGCCAAGTTCTGTGCCAGTTTGTTTGCAAGAATCTCCAAACATTTTATCCCATGTGCAAACCAGGCCTTTCAACACAGTTCCTGGTCTTACAGAGACATTTTCGACACGACAGATCTCATGGAAGCCAAAGGAACCGTTAGTAAATTGAAATGTAATGCTAATACCACGGTCTGTATTTCCCCTGGAGTAAAATATATGTTGCTGTTCTTGAGATCTATGCTGTTGAAAATATCTGATACTTCTTAAGCACAGTAGTGCATGATCTCATATGATAGCAAGACTGATTTTTAAACTGAATGAATAAATTTTATTGGAATGGTTAATTTATTTAGTGACGCTGAGATCTTAAATTTTCCTCCAGTTCTTTTCTTACTACTGATTTATAGAACAGCATTTCTTGAACAGAGGCATCTGCAGCAGCTCTTGGTTCTCGTTTCAGGTCTTCTAACACACATGCATTTGAAGACAAATTCAGTCCAGGTGAATTGTCCCATAATCAATCCCATCAAGAAAATCTGTGCATAAATTAAACTAAATTACTTAAATAAGGGAAGTCTCCATCCCTGATCCACTGTGATGCTGGGGCCCGTCCTGTCTGCAAGCTGGATGGATGGTGACCTGCTATAGGCTCTGCAGGACAGTGCTACTATCTGGGTTGTTTCTCAGAAGAGTCTCTGACTGTGTCATCCTTTGTTGTAAGGCTCCCTAATTTGACAGTATAAAACTTTGGGCAAAGAGCAGAAAGACTGTAGTTGCTGTAAGGGTTCAGAGATATAATAGAAGTGAGACTTGTAGGGAGGACTTGTCTTTCATATAGCCAGGATTCCAGCCTAAAACTCCATCAGAAACCTTAAAAAAAAACCAGCAGACTACGAAGCATGAGCATGAAACATTGTTCATATTACTGAATGAATTTTCAAAATGCATATGCCTGAATGTATTTACTTTATACGCTTTCAAAGACACACTGCACATACAGATTGAAACCAGCCTTAATACAATTTGCAATGAGCTAGCTAATGAGCTTCTGGTTTTGAACAACTTGACCCTATTTAGAAAAGATTAGACCCACTGAGAATCACATTATTCTTATTTCATAAAGTACTTGAACCTAGCTACTGTAAGATTGCAAAATACTGCAGAACAGTCAGATTCAGAGATTATTTAATGACTAATAAAATGTCATTGTAGGCAGCATAGCAGTACTTCCTAAAAGCCTTGTTGTATGGTCGGCTTATTTCATTAGAATCCGTGCTGGCCGTTCTCCAAAGATGCAGAACTAATGCTATCTGCAATTACTGGATTTTGTTAAGCCCAGACTGTTCGACAGGTATAGTGTTAATGACTGAAGAACAGCTAAGCAAACCTCTAACGTACTGCTCATTGTTAAAAAAAAAAAAAAAAAAATTAGAGCCCAGCCCTATCATACTCAGTTATAATATGACTCAGATCAGCAGAATAAATAGCTCTGCACCTTTTCTCCCTGTGAGGCAAATGTAATGCATTGCTCGTTGTTTTGCAAAGGACGGGCTTTTCACTGAAAAATCCTTTGCTGAGAAATAAGATGTAAACTGTTTTCTAACAAGTAGGGTTATGATATCTACCTATCATAGCCATATTCCTGCCTGTAGGAAAAAAAATCTATTGATGGGAAAAAGAGAAGATAATCTAGTCTGCCACTAGGAATATCAATGCCTTTTAATTATCCCTCAGCAATCGTAAGTTATCATGGTGTGTATTGTACTGTGTTGATAAAGCTGTGAGGGGAAAAGACTGCAGCTAATAAGTAGCTCTGTATTCAGAATTACAGCATGTTCAGTGAAGCTTCTGGATGTTGACCCTTTCCAGGAGCAATGGAGATGTGGGTCGCCTGGCAGAGAGAAAGGTGAGCTTGTGTGTAACTGGATTGTGGCAAAGGGCTTAAACTTTGCACTTGTAATTCCATAATATTTGTAATTGTATTTATTGTAAATGCACATTATCTATTATAAAATTTAAAATTAAAATGTTGGTAATTCAAATACCTTCATCAAGAAAAAGAGCTGAAAATTTCTATTTTGGAGCATATAGAGCTACTAGATAACTTTAAAATTGTTTTGAGAAACAAAAGCTGCACATAGCATTCTTTTCTTACAGTGTGTCTATTAACTAGACATTCAATACTACTACTGATCAATCAAATTTAAAATATTTTTATGTTTTAAATTACATCACCATCATTAATTCTGATAGTAACAGCAAAGTTTGGCATTCTATTGAAGGAGCCTGGTGATAAAACACAGTGGAAAAACACTGTATGTATCCTGAAAATGTCCTTTTCCTGTATCTGCAGTCCATCAGTCCCAATTACTCTGCTCTTTTTCCATTGTCTGATTAACAGGAGCTGCAGAGAATGGTATCAAAAGTGAACAGTTTGGTTACTTTTCCCCTGCAGTGTCTTGGTCTCCATCCTGCTGTTTTCTACTAATAGAGAATATTTTAGCATACAGGAACCTACAAGGCAGGACACAGGTATGGCCATTAACAACTGTTACTGGTGCTCATGGATGAGGAAAAAAGTCCTATTGTCTCACATTTCCAGTGGCAGCAGACTTTGGTCAGCTGAAGCTGTTTGTATAGGCACCAAAACACTTGTCATGGAGACACCTGCCAGGGCCATTGGTGCCCCTTGAGGGCCCCCAGCACAGCCCTGCCCCAGGCCCTGGCACCCCAGAACCTGCCTGGGACCTTCAGGCTTGTGGGTCTGTAAGAAAAGGCAGAGACAGATGGAGAAATGGATATAGGGATGCAGAGAAGCACTGCATTCTCCTGGACAAGCACTGGGACAGGAGCCCTGAGAAAAGTCAGTGAGCCCTGATGGGTGCAGACTGGCCAAGGGGCTGGGAGAGGTGGGCAGCAAATTTTGTTTTCTAGATTGTATTAAATGGTGCTTAAATTGTCACCAAACAAAGTGTAAATTTTAATATGATGGGATTTTGTTCTAAAATCATATATACATGGTAGAAAGCAAGTAAGGTTCAAGCTTCTTGTGCTTCAAGCAAGAGGGATGAAATCTGTTTTGGGAATTCACACAAGATCACTGCAATTCTTTGTGAGCCAAAGGCATTTTTTGACAATTAACAGCAAAGGCCACAACAAACTGATGGTCTTCTGGGAATGGTAACTAGGAACACAATCTGGTCCCAGAATAATGCTCTGCCTCCCTTACTCTTCCTTGTGCCTCTCCACTGAAGGAAAACAATGAAGTGGATAGAGTTAGGCTATCATTTCATGTCACTGATGGAAATAATGGAAGATACAAAACAGTTTAACATAAAGCCTCCACTTGTATAAAAATAATTTGACAATTTCTTTCATTTTCAGAGCAAGATAAACTTTCCCTGTACTTAGAAAGAATGATCAAATATTGCTGAGAAGTTTTTAGAGTCCAGATGTTTTGAGTCCAGAAGGATGGACTGCCCCAAATAGAATGGTTACGATGCAATGAATAGGAACATTCTACAGGGAATTTAAAATTAAGGCATTCTTGTAAAATTTCACAGAAATTGAGACAGTGTCAGAGAAGTGTCTTGTAGCCCAGTGATTTTGGCCCAGCCCTGGAATTCAAATATTCTTCTGCTGGGTTTTTAATATTTTACCAGTGCCAATTGCCCACACTCAGGCTGGAGCTTTGGCCAACTTGGCCGTGAAGACAATGACCACAAAAAGAACTTCAGACCAAACCTGACCAAACATAACATGCACATTTTTTGTGGGATGAATGTCACCCTCTATAAAGATAATGGCACATGAGAATTCTTAATGTTATGTTGTGGCATTAGGGGGTATGTGAGGAAATGTGTAGTTCAAAAAGTAGTTGTCTTTTGTCCCATTAAGTAGCTCATAAAAACACAGATGTCTGTCTTGCCATAGTGCTTTAGGTAGTACAATGATTCATCTACAGTTAGAAATGTACTTCTACCTGTTTAAAAGGCCCAAGAATGAAGGAGACCTTTTTAATTTCCTCAAAACTGTAAGAATTGGAAAGGACAAAACTTATTTAAAGAGAAACTGCCTGGTGAAACCTTAGTATCTGTTTTCAACAGTGATCTGATTTAGTGTTCTTGGTGTTCCGGTACACTTTGGAATTGGACATCTAAGTCTCTCATATGGTAAAAGTTTGCTCTTTTTTCCCATGTGATACTCTACAGAAGTCAGTGAGAATTTAGAAAACACATCTAGAATTTAGAAAACACATCACAGCCTGAACCATCAAAGTTTCCTTTAACCAAGGAGTGTGCACTGACTTTTCTTTTTTTTCAAATAGTTGAATACTTCACCTATATTTGCATATAAAGATATAAAAATAACCATCATAAAATAAAATACTGGCTTAAGCTGGAAAAGTTCTATGACTTTTCTAACCATTAATGCTCAGGCAATTTTTCTGGTTAAGTAGCGTAAAGCAGCAGAACCTGACCGAGAGTCAGTCATTTGCTGGAAGGGGTCAGATGGAATGAGTCCTGTGGAAAGATGGTGATACATGCCATCTGCTGGGACCCCACTGCCAGAACATTCTCAGGTAGACTCGGTGGTCATGGAATCTGCCTGAGACTGTGACTTACTAAACCAAAGGTAACTTTTAGCAAGTTGTAGCAATAAATGTCAACCAGCAGAGATAGTTTGATCAGGTCCTTTGCTCCCTTGTCCTCATAGACAGCTTGTGGTTCAAAGACTAAGGCTTGGAAACCACTGCATTTCTCTGAAGGCTCAAGACATCTTTTGTTGCTCAGCTTCTCACCTTTTTAATCAGATTAGTATTAGAAATGCCATGTTCTTCCTTTCTAAAAAGTTAAGACAGGTTTTCCTAAATCCACAAATACAACAGTAAAGTTTTTTCAGTGTTGAGAGGTATGATTGAAATTGTTGGATAATCAAAATATTTCAATGAATATGTGATTCAGATTGGTGTTCATGTTGTTTTATTTTCACTTATCAATTCACTGGATGATCTTTTCATAAATGCTACAGAAATATTAAAGAATACTTACAGAAATTTGTCATAGAAATTCAATAAAGTCATTTTACCTTTATTTCATGTTGTATTTTAAATCAGGTATCACAGAGAAACATACAATTTCATCCATACATCCAGAGCAGCTCAAATTTTTACTATCAAAGTAGTGTACACACAGTATACATACACGCCAACAGTTATTTCCAGAAATGATCTGTAGAAGTCAGTGCCTTTGAAAAACCTTAACCCTTCTGAGATACCTAAGGCACTGACTGCACTTATAAATTATGTTACTGAACCATTTGTGGAGACTGCTCTAATTGTATCTGCTACAAATGATTTGTTAATATAGTTTTCAAAGTTACTGATGCTTTAAAAAATACCTATCTAAAGCCCAGTTTTCACTGATTGAATTCAAATCCTTTAAACATATTTCCTTGGATTTTCAGAAAGAGGTTTTATTCTGCATGGTGGTGTGCTGCAGTTCCTGGTTTTAATATGAAGTTGTCATGAAAGAGCATCAATTGTTTTGCTGATATCACTCAATTATTTCTAGATTTCTGCTCCCTGCATGTTTTCTGTTTCTCATAACAAGATCAGCCAACTTTGCTTTTAGGAGGTTTATTCTTTATAAGTCTAGTAATACTTATCATTAATGACTCCACTGCTGGAAAGAGATTCTCTCGGAGACCTGTGTCAAACTGCCTACCTCTTCGTGGCTTCCTCTTTGCATAGGTGGGGTTTAATGAGGTCCAGAAACCCACTAGCAAGGTCTCTCCATGAAACACAGGCCCAAAAGCAATTTTTCCCAAAAGAGGAAATACTTTTCTTTAAAGGCCGTTTTATTCTTTTACATCTGGCAGTGGATGTTTGGGCTCGTACCAAAAGCATTAATCTTCTTTGCGCAACATGGATCATCAACTGAGAAAGGAATTTACGGTAGCCTGTTGAGGAAGTTTTCTGTCAGTGAAAAAAGGCAAAGCAGCTGGACAGACAGACAGACTATGCTAACACCGTTTGCTAAGTTCTAACTTAGCACTGTCTCCCATGACAGCTTCAGTTGGAGCAAATGCTCAGGTCACACTGCTGAAACAACAGCGAGCAAAGGCAGAATGTACCAACACAATAAAAGCACCAAAATATAACTCTGCATTTGACTCCCTGTAAAAACCCTGTTATGAATTCTGTACTTGATAAAGGCGGGACAGCTGCTCCATCTGCAAACTAATTGGATCAAATAGGAAGAAGAAGATTTTGCCAGAGTGAAAACTAGACTTACATTTTAGAGGCTGAAAAATCTAAGTACCTCAAAATACCATATTTATCTCAGATTCACAACACAATTAATCAAACCTCTGACTTCCACACATGCTTATGCCACCAAAGGCACAGGATTTCCACATTAATGAGGAAACTGGACTTTCACAGAAGTATGTAAAAATTAGTTTACTCAGAATACACAGGCTGCTGAGTCAGTGATACCTGATATGAGGTATAACACTGCTTACAATGATGAGACAAATATGTGAAAGTTTGTGTTGAATGGACGCATAATCAATGAGAAAGAATGATTAAGAATCCACATTAAAATTTTAAATTACCCCAGTTTACAAAAATAGTTCAGGGAATGTTCTGTCAAAGGCAAAATCAGAATGAGCATCCATTACATGGCAGATAAACCATCTCAGAGTAGGCATTTTACTTCTCACAAGCCGCACAGAATTACATTGATCCCATTAAAGTATTTCAGATAATGCCTGCTGCTCCATACAATGTACTGGAATTTCATTTTAGAGCAGCAGCTATATCCACTGGGTTTGCAGGCAAGCTTATTTTCCAGCTGCTTGTGGAAAATATTTCTGCTGAACCCCCTGGTGTTTTTCCAGGCATCTTATTGCTGAGGCTAAACCAAATACAAACTATCTACTGCTTTAACTTGTAGTTAGCTGAGCCATTAACCATACTATTACACTGAACTCTTGCAAACTTCATAGATTGAAGGATTTAAGATTAAATGATAGGTCTAGAAGCCTGAGAAAATTCCTGTAGACACATTAAAAACACTTCTTCTCAACACTCAACTAAGTACCAAGGCTACTTAATGATCAAATCAAGATCTGCAGACACCACAGCCTGCACACTCTTTCTTAGAAGATTTTAATCTTTGTCCTTGTCCTTCAGTGGAGTTTCTTTCCAGAGCATCTTAGCTTAATAAATGCCTTTGAAGAAGGCTTCAGCACAAGTCAGAGAGTACTTGTGTAGCAATCTTGAGTTCTTATCAGCTGTATAGTGATCAGGTGAAGGAATAATTTATTTCAATCAGCAACACCTGTTTTTATAATTGCTCAAGTGATTATAATTCAATAATAAAAACCTAATTTAACTATCTTTACTCAGATATTAACCTCTGATATACAGCATAAGAAGGAAATTGCGATTGGTTATGTTCCCTTAAGAAAACAATTGCTATCATACATTTATCCTATTTTGATCTGGTTTGTTTCTTATTTTCTTGTTATTTTATTATTTTTTTCAGAATCGAATCTGTTCACACATTCTCAGTTGGAAGACCCCCACTGCTATCCGTTTTCTACCATTGTCAAATATGCCCCATCTCTCAAAAGGTTCAGTTATTTTCATTTTTCTCCACAGTTATCTTTTAATGATTTGCCATTTTCAGAATGGCACTACATTTTTGACACATAATTCAACTTGTGATTTCCTGTAATATCTATAGCCATTTCTGCAAAACCTCTGCTTAGCCAGGTATTCTCCCTCCATTTTTGTGCACTTTGTCTTCCTACTCAATAAAAATATTTGTGGTTGTTCTGACTGATGTGCACCCAGTCTTTTTTTCTAGGCACTCCTCCATTTTGTCAAGATCGTTTGTATTCCAAGCCTGTATTTCTCCATTTTTGCAGTAATTCCCAGCTTTGTGTTGTGTGTTTGTTAAGTGTTTGCAGTCTCTCCAGTCCATCTTCCATATATTGAATGAAAATATTGAATACTGAGAGGTCCAAGAGATATTTACTACAGATCTCTTCTTAGCATAATTTGTCATTCTACCTACTAAATTAATATTAATTACTTAATCACTAAGAAACCACATTTCCCTATTTTTCTTTTTTAATGAGAGTTTAATTCTGAAAACAGAAGGTAAGTTTGTGATTTCTCTCCCTGCTGCCACCACCTTCTCCCTTCAGAAATTAAATGAGGAATTTGTTTTTTTCAGCTTCTGGCATTTCCCTGTCTTCTGTGGGTTCTCAAAAATAATAGCAAATCTTCTTGTGACAGATACCTGACCCAGAGCAGTCCACAGTGAATTTTTTTTTGGCATAGCTGATCTGAAAACAACCAAATATATTCTGTAAAACCTGCTCTAGTAACCTAGCTTAGTCTTTGATCTGTTAGCCACTGGCTTGCAGCTGTGAACAGTAAAGAAAAAAAAGATGTGAAACATGCTGCTGTTCTCAGTCTCATTTACCCATAACATTAATTATTCTTCAGCAAGCAGACTGAAACTTTTCTGATCATCTGCCTAGCACTGATACAGTTACAGAAAATATAACAAGACATTACTCATATCTCACGCAGGCATTTCTAATTTTAACTGTATGTACTTAAACTAATTTTTTATGGTTGTTCTTACTAACCTGACCTGGTTTCTACCTTCTGTATGCCTTTTTTGTGCTACTCAGAATATGAATCTCTTCAACTTTTGTTCTCAGCACGATGGAGTATTAAGTCGCTCAGTGAGGCCACCCAGTAGTGAGAGGCAGCGACAGCGTTTTTTCCTTCCTTTTGTTTGGCGATGAGAGACGCCGTCACACTGATAACACATCCAGCCAGCAACCGGGAGCGGCGTTTTATGATCCTACTGGAAAATGAAGGTGTAGCTGATGTCTTGCTCTGGCAGCCAGCAGGAGCAGGAGGAGCCCGGGGACATCCGCATCCCCACGGTGCCATCTTCCGACGGGCGGGCTCGGGACAGCCGCGGCCAGGGAACGGGGATGGGCCCCGGGAGAGCACCCGGGAGAGATGTGGCTGTGAGGGACAAAAAGGGAGCCCTCAGGAGCACGATCTGGCGCCTATGTTGTGCGCTGTGCCGTACAGAGAACAAACCGGGCGTCCTTCCAGCCGGCCGAGTGATGAGACCCAAGCACTGTGCCAGGGCTTGTGTCAGGTTTATGTCATGTTGAATTATCATAAATGAAAGAGCTACCTGGAAAAGGGAATGTTTTAAAATATTTTTAAATTCGTTCCACAAGGAAAAAAAATAATCTTCTGTTTGTATCAGTTCCAGGTTAATTTACAATATGGTGCCAGCAGGACTAATAGACTAAAATATGACTGAGAGTTGTATTTTCAGTGGATGCAGAAATGGTGGAGTTGATATGGAAGGCTTTTCCTGCTCCTGAGCAGCTTATACAGAGATGAGACCAGACGCATCACTCTTTCATCACCATGAAATGTATGTCTTGCACTCTTGACTTAATTTCTTTGTCCTTTTTTCTTCTTTTTTTCCCACCTATTTAACCTTATGTATAAAGCCACAGGAGACTGTAGACCTGGGATGAATGTTACATGCTGACTCAAATCCTACTTTGGTACTTGAGCCCTATGAAGGGAAATACCATGAATACCTACTGATACTGATACTGATTGGAAATGAGGAGGATCTAATAATTTTTCTTATACACTGGAGTGCTCCTGTGTACCTGACTAAAGGGGAACTCAGGGATAGCATCCCTGCCCATTAATGGGCTGTCTGGCTTGTTGTTGACTCATACCTTAAAAGCAACTATGTTGAAGATGCATAAGGAAAACATAACATCTCAGTCTACCCTGACGTTAAATACTCCTCAAAACGTTACAGATACTGGAGTAACTTTAGGAAAAAGCATTACTGTATTAAACTTCTGACACTTCTAAATGTTCTGCTGAGAAGCTTAAAAATAATTGTAAGTATAAAAATCAACAGAAATGTCTATAAGATGGTGTGGGGAAAAGAATCTGATGGAGGAATTACTCTTTCAAAAAACTGTTCCTCTTCATAGTAGGGCTCTCTTAACTCTTCTGAAATGAATTAAAGAAAATTTGAATTACAAAGCTGAATGAGCTAAAGAAAAATTCCTGACATTGTATGCTTTAAAAGATAATTTTTCTCTGACCTTTCTGTTGTAAGGGTTAGTTACAAATGGCTTGCTATGAGAAGTTGACACCTGATACTCTAGATCTCAATTGCTTTGTTTTGTTCTGACGTTTCAAATAATTGTGTATTGTTGCCCATTCTAAGGGCGTAATGCTTACAAGGCAGAAGGCTTGAAGAAACCAGGGGGCTTGGACTCTCTGTCCAACAAAATAGTGCTGCAGGGAGAGTAGCCTAGCAGTAAGCAGCCTTGGCAAGTTCTAGAAAATTAAAACTATTCAAGAGGCTTTTCTTTTTGTTCATTTGCCTAGTTTTAAAATGATAGTCTCAGTGGAGATATCTGGAACGCTGCCTATTTGCATCAACATGAGGCAAAAATTCTGTCATATTATTTCAACAGAGTTGAATCTGACTGAACAGGAAAGGTACTCTTTGGTATATGACTTAATCAAATATATCCTGGGTTTTCTGGCTATGGCTACACTGTCTTCCCCTCTTTAGAGAGCCATCCAAAGGGGCAGCTGCCATTTTGGCAATATTGCAACACAATATAAAGAAGCACATACAGAGCATTTAAAAAAGATGTTTTCTATCATATGGAACCCTTTTGTTGTTGTTGTTGTTTTCTCCAGGTCACTTGCTACCCTTGCTCAGTAACAGATCAGTGAAAATACATGAACATAGTGCATAGCAGAATGTTACAGCACAGGTTTACTTACACAAGATTTCTTTGTTGTCTTACAGACAATCTGTAAAGAAAGAGAAAATGGCTTACTACAAAGCTATCTAAAGATGATTTTGTGGTTCCCAAATATATAATTTTTACTATGTGTTTTGTTTTTTTTTCTTGATGAGAGGGCCAAGGTCTTCGGCAAAAATATATTTGTAGGCTCCTCTTAAAGAATAAGTAAAGAAATCAACCCAGAAATATGGATGTATCTGCTGAGTTTTCCAGGTCACAGAAGACCTTTTCCTGTCAGTACAAGAGAGCTAAACCACTGATTTGTTTATGGGTGAATAAAAATACTATGGCTGCAGAGTGCTTTGTGTGTGGGGAGCGGGAGAACAGGGGAAGGCAGAGAGTTAATGGGTTTTTTCCTCCCTCTAAAATAAAATCATGTTATTTATGTGCTTGTTTCACCAGCAAGTGACTGCACTTAGTACACCTTCTTATTTTGCTTTAAAAACTGTGACCTGACTACTGTAACAAAGCCTGATTGAATGTAAGTAGAAGCCAGTTCCAGAAGTAATTATCTACACTCAGACCTAGTCTTCATTTGCTGAGGCCTGAGCTGGCTCTTTGACTTCCTTAAGTGTGGAAAACATGGAATCTTGAGCTTCAGATTCCTTTATATGCAGATTATGGGACGATTGTCTTCTTTGGGATATGCAAAGGGCTGCTAGGAAAGATATGACTACAGCTCTGTGCTTCCTGGTTTCAGCAAGCTTTCTAGTTTTCATCTGTTGATGGAGCAGAAATCAGCTGGCTGTATGGATATGCCTGGAACCATTCTTTTTCCCATTATCACATACAGCACCCTGTTCAGCTTGTGTTTGGGCACTACACCTTGGTAGGACTAGACCTACTTGATAATATAACCCTACAAAAACCAAAGTGAAAAATATTGGTCCTAAATATGGCATTGATAAAGCAATTGTAATCTAAAACAAAGCATCAGTCTGACTGAGTTTGTGAGGTTTTGTGTATGGATTTAAAAGAAAGAAAAAGGCTGGGATCCAGGAATGATTAATGGAAGTTAATCCAGAAATGTTGCCTTGCAGCATTCCAAGTAAGAAGAGAGGACTGATTCGGCCTCTGCAGTTTGTATGCAAATTGATCTTGTAAAGAAAGAGAGATTGTTTTTGACAACTTGACTCTAGCAATGCTGCAAGGCACCTAGAACAGTCCTACTTTCTATTTTCTCCAGTTTCTTACATTCCTTGAGGTGTTGATAATGAAAGACTCCTGCCCAAACTGAATGTAGCTCATGTTGACAGAGACAGCAAATACACATGGTAGCTTTCATATTTCTCTGTCAAATCGTTTAACTTTTTTCATGCCTTTTCTATAGGGCAAGCTGTGAAACAACATTTAATTTCTGTCACCTGCTTGAGATTTCAGCGGTGGGGTTACAAAAGATGTGCAGGACTCCAGAAAAACATTCAGAAAATGGTGTTTGAATGATCTTTGAACTCCCTTTAAGCTTCAAAGGAACTGTCACACTTTCTCCTTAACCCCAGTAATTGCTGATTAAAATACAAAAAAAAAAAAAAAAAAAAAAAAAAAAAAAAGAAAATTGNNAAAAAAAGAAAAAAAAAGCAGATTTTAGAAAGAAATCATGCAATCTAGAAACACACTTTCCATCTGTGTATTGCGGCTGAAATCCAAAATAGGCCAGCTGGTCATAGCACAGCTCACATATTCACAGTATCTGTCCTCTGAATAAGTCATTTCATCATAAACAGTGGAAAGCAAAAAGCAGAGTCTTAGCTTCTCTCATTTTTCCCCCTTTATTTGACACTCAAAGGACTGGCAGATACTAAAAGATTCCTCTCTGATGTTAAATTTGATATCGTCATTGCATTTTATTTGCTGCTCAAATATGTCTTTTTTAAACTGTGTGATCCAGGATGTGGAGTGGAATGTTTGTTGTGGCAAATGCCTCTCTTCATTGGAGCAGTTTGGTCTGGCAGTGTTCCCAGGTGCTGTAGATTTAGCAAGTAAGTTGTGCACAAACCCTTGATTTTTGTTCTTGCTTTTTGTGGCACTCTCTCCATATCTTGAGAACTCCTGGAGTTTTTGGAACTAGGAAGTAGTGTCTTTCAGTATCTACATTTTATATCTAATCAACAGGGACTGATCCTGGCACAACTAGAAATTCCCCTTTGAGTAACAAGAAATCTCTCCTTTATTCCCCTCCACACTATTGATTTTGCTATGGGGAGCAGACACTGTGCATAGGGGTTGCAACCTTCCCTGCTCCTTCCCTGGGCTGGAATGGTTTGAACCAATGCTTGTTACTCTGTGCTGAAGTCTTTTAGATAAAAATTAGAGATGATGTGTCAAGTAGGGAAAGAGGGATGAAAGGTAAGCACTCCAGGATCATGAGAGGGAAGTTAGTCATTGTAGTCTTTTGAGGTAATCTAAACCAGCTTTGATCAAACACAATGGATATGGAGCCAATGACAGAGCTCCTTCTGAAACATAACCAGTGAGGGAAAAATGAACATGACAGAGAAAACTCCTGCACTTGTGAAAGGTTCTCAGACTCTGCCCAGCAGCCTGGCAGTGTGGGAGCACCAACCTATGGGAAACTGGAAGATGGTTCTGGCCCAGCTTAGGCTCTTCACATCTTCCTCATGTGTAGCTTGGGAAGCCCTCCCCATTTGTCTTGCTCGCCCTCCTTGGTGACTGAACTTGCTGCAGTTTGTTGAATTTATAGTTTGGTACTTTATTTTATCAGGTTTTACATGCTTCCAGTTTCAATCTGGACAGAATCTGTTGAAAATTCTTTCTCTACCTAATGGCCAAACTTTTGGATAATTCAGTGATGAAAAGCATGAGGTTACAGTCTACAGCAAATGGATATTAAGTCAGGAGTGGGAACATATGCAAAAAAATGGCTACTTTCACAAAAGTAACCCAAACCTTTGCTGCATGTATACTGCAATTCCCATGCACCCATATGATATCTCCATGGCTAAATAACTACAGGCACAGCCTTACCCTGGGCTCTCAGAAGAACACTATTATGCTTTATATTTGCAGCTATGTGTTAATATGATTCCTCCTCCTCATCAAAAATGGTATTCACTCTAATTGTATGGGCTTTTCTGTACTCTTTAAAAGACGTCAACTTGTTACATTAACTTTTGTTTTTCCTCTCTTAGTAACAAAATATCTCCTTTGGCAATTAGTTACAAAAATGCATTTATTTGATGCAGATTTACTAGCATTACAGAATCCCTTAGGAAAAGGGGAACTTCTGGAAGTCTCTAGTCCTACACCCAACTTAAGCAGGACTGTCTCCAAAGATAGAGAAGGTTGTTTAGGGCCTTGTTCAGTGGGTATTTGAATATCTGCAAGCATTGAGGTTCTACATCCTCTCTGGGCTACCTGATCCAGGGTTTAATCCCTCTCATCATGCCTATTTTTTTCTTAGGTCTAGTTGAAATTTCCCTTGTTGCAACTGGTATCTATTGCCTTTTGTCCTATCTCCAAAAGGAGTCTGTTTTCTCTATAACCACCCATTACTTATTTGTGCTGCAGTTGTTTACAGAGCTGTATGAATGGCTGGTGAAGAGAGACAGATACTCTGAACAGCTGTCAAGCTGAAGTAACTAAAACCAGAACCTGCTGGGCAGAGGCTTCTGCAGGTCCGTAAAAAAGTACAGCTGGTCTGAGTAGATGGATGAAGCAGTGATGGTCTCACCTGGGAATACAAAAAGAAAGAGGATATAGGTACCAAAAGGCCTCTTTATGATTCTGCTTGCTCACAATTAGAGAAAATATCCCCTTGTGCTTGTGTGAGAATTGTCTGATTGTGCCACGTAACAGTTTCTCCAAGAGGCAGTAAATGGTAGCTTGGAAAAACTTGGTCTTTAAGGAACCCTGAAGGGTCACTATGAAACCTGATAAGGAAGGTCTAACTGGGAGCCAGAAAGGATTCCTTCTCCTTCAGTGTGGTTTTGGGTGGGTTTTTCCTCAGTGAAAATTACTGCAATTGTCAAAATGTGTGAGCCACACCTGTCCACTGCATTTGTTCTCAGTCCATGGTGGGCTACTGGAGCACACCCTGCTCACTGCACTGCTCACCCCACCTGGGCAGCTATGTCCTGTGCTAGTTCTAATATGAAAACTAGAGAAGAGTCAAAGTCCCTCCTTCTGAGATTTTGTGGTGAAAGTTTCACACAGGGTTGGTATTGGTACAGGACAAGTGATCCCTGAGATAAGGCCTGAGGACTCAGTGTCTCTGGAATGCAGGCAGAACAGAGGTCTCTCTGCGTTCTCCCACATCTCCAGTCTCACTCTCTGTGGTCTGGCTCACACAGTGGGTTCATCCCTCTCTTACCTCCACAGCAAGATATGTGCTACATGCACCTCCTAGATCAGTACAAGAATGGGCAGCTCTGTGCAAATGCATTTCACATCTTTTGAACTCCCACTGAGATCGGGTGGCTTATCCAAGCAAGGTTGGCAGTCTTTTCATATTTACTTGGACAATAATATGCACAATAGATTCTGCTTCCTATCCCAGAAATTGTTTGTTCAAATCTGGTTGTGTCTGAGTGCTCAGGCAGAAACAATTGTTGCCATTCATGCAGGATTAGGTGTGGTTTATATGCTTGCAGATTTGTTTATTTGTGGTGTGGTTCCATCCGTAGAGATGCCTATTTGTTGAGGTCTGTGCTTAATTCTTTACCTCTTTACCTACTCGTATACTTAACTTTACTCAGTTAAGTAATACTGCTGGAGTTTAGCATGAGTGTGTAGATTGAAGTCTGCCTCTCTATTAACTTACTGTAATGAAAATGTAAAATAACCAGAGCAAACCCCTATTCTAACAACATATACAATCAAATATGCCCTCAAGTAATTGGATCTGTAGGACAGAAAGCAAAACATTGCAAATGGTACTGGTTTGCAGTAATTCATAATCCTTTAAGCATATAAATCCACCAGACAGCTTAGAAGTGCAATTTCTGCCACCAGCTATGTTGAAAATGCACTTGCATACTTAGTACTAAACTATGGCATCAAGCAACAAGCTATGCTCTAGGGATAGTGTAGAGCCCCTATCGCTCCCGTGCCAGTCCTGGGAGCTGTCATGTCTTAGGGAGGCACTGTGCCTGCAGAGCTCCTCCTGCATCACTATTAATTAGGGCTCTGTTTGCACTCCTCTCTGCATCCTGTCAGCTTCCGTGGCTGGTGTGCAGGAGCGATAGCCTCGGCCCCTGAGTGAATGCCACAGGAACTGCTACCGTGGGTCACAGCCACAGTCCAGCCAGCCCAACACACGTTTTCTGACAGTGGCCTGCAGCAGATGTTTAGAGAAAGAGAAACAGAGCA
This sequence comes from Climacteris rufus, assembly GCA_013398175.1. Taxonomy (NCBI): domain Eukaryota; kingdom Metazoa; phylum Chordata; class Aves; order Passeriformes; family Climacteridae; genus Climacteris; species Climacteris rufus. The sequence continues at coordinate 201,237 of VZRZ01000984.1, forward strand.
AGGCAATTATAGGGAGATACTTTTCAGTGGTTTGCTGGGAAACCAGGAATGTGGAGGCTTCTTGAGCCAGATATTGTCTCTATGCTTTAGCATATGATAGCGGTATAGGCTGCCAGTGAACTTGTTTTAATCTCCCTTTGAATTATTTTTACTCTTCCTGCCTCACCAATATCCAATGGCAATACATTCCATGATGATTCTCTGAGGTGTGAAACAGTCATTCCTTCTGCTGCCTTTAACCTACCACCTGCTAACTTCACTGGATAATTTTCCCCCATGGTCACCTTCCCATTCTTGCACTTTCAGAAAAAAATACTCGACCCTGGTGGGTAGCAACATCCTTAGCTGGAAACAGTCCCCTTCTGCCCACTGCTTGCACGAGGGGAAATGTCTATTTTGCGCCCATGTTGAGCACAAATGGACGAAAAAAGGGTACAATCTGATAGACACCCTCAACAATGAGCTTGTATTTAGGAGTGGAGAAGGATCACCTGTGTAGCTTCTTGCCACAGACAGCAGCAAGGATCAGGGCAGAGATCCCTTTCTGTACCAAGAAGAGCAAACACCTTTTAGTGAAAGCAAAGCATGTTTCTAACAGAGTAGTTCTAAAGTAGAATGTGGAGGGGATGCTTTCCCTTTAAGAAGTATCTATTCAAGTTAATTGAAACATCTGTGTAAAATTCATTACATTGTTTTCTTTCAAAAAGAAATGACAGTTCAGTTCAAAGCTTTTGAATTATACTTAGATTTTTCTTTAGACGAATGGTTTTTTTCATTTAAAAATTAAGTTTACTAGAGTTTAATTTTAAAGAAAACAAAGGAAATGAAGAAAAATGCAGGCAAAGCAAGAAAGCCTGTCTTCCCCTCCATTGTGAACTGCTCCTGATAAAAAATGCTCCTCATCAAAATAACAAGTCCCCTCCACCTTCTCTAATACAAAGGATTAGACCTGTTAGAGAAGTGCTAGATACTTTGTCTTTAGAATGGTCTTTGTCAGGCTGTGTGTGCTATGCAGTCCAGACCTGGTGACTGATAATTATGATTAAAGTTACATTTTACTGTATTTACATAATTTAAATTAGATTCCAGGTAGCAAATTGCAAGAGAACCAGAGAAGGATATTTGCAAGACAGAGTTTAATACTTTCCTCCCTCTTATGTTTTATTTGGTGAGAATTTTCCACAGAGGAATCAGGATTTTTAACCTATCAAGTCTAACAGTTACAAACTGAATGACAAGTAGAATTTAACATATTAACTTCTGCATTTTTTTTAGTATCTCAGCTATAGAAAAATCTCCTATTGATTGGCCCAGCAGATGTTAAAATCAAAATAGATTTCTCTATTATTCTTAGAGGAGACCAAAATGTGAGCTGATTCTGAAAGAGTGACTGAACAACAATCCCTATCTCCTCACAGTATGGGAAACGATAATACATAAATTAATGTGTTAAAGGCCTTACTTGACATTTCTACCTGTTATTTATTTATTTAATTCTAGGACAGGTGCAGTGAAGTAAAATAGGTGTCAATACTGCTGGCAGACTAATGGGAGACTTTGTGGGTGCAGGAAATAGACCCTGAGAAGCAATGACTGAATATTCTTGTTAATGATCTCTTTAGCAATGGATTGTTATTTATTTTAGGAAATGTCTGAAATATATGTAGTATCAATAAACCTCAAAGAAGTGTTCTTCTGTAAGTCAATGTGATTGCCAAAAGACTACTGCTACATAAATTAAAATCTGCTAATTGTTTAGTGTTGCCAAACGTTTAACTGGCCTCTGAAACTTGGCATACACAATGAAAATTAGTTACCAAATGGATAAAACAATAGCAATTATCCAGGAAATGTGGCCTTGAGTTGTGTGCTGACATGGAGTGCTCTGCTGCCTTTACCTCCTGCTGGATGAGTTGGGTGAGCCCCTGGTGAGAAGCCCAGCACCCAAAGGCAGCTGTAGGAGGTGCAGGAAGCTGGGCAGCTTGTGACAGCAGATGCAGCTTAGTGGCTCAGGGCTTGTGAAGGAGCACGGAGTGGAAGGTATAGCAGCAGTAACAGCACCATGTTTCTCATGATGGGAGACCACTGTATGCCTCTGGTCTACAAATCTCAGCAGAAGCTGAGGGTGATTGGGAATAATTTCTAAGGTTACCTGTGTCCATCATAATGTCTCGGTCTTGGAAGGTATCAGTCTGCTGAAAAATGGTAGAGTCTGAACTCAGGTGCTTTTGTCAAATGTCTGGACTTAGACAGGATAGTTCTGGGTCAAAGAGATGAGATTGGGTCTACATGTGGCTCTTTGGCTCCAGCCAATCCCACATGGCCTCCAACAACTATAGCAAAATTTCCCTTGGGATCTTTCAGCATGAGAGAACTAAAAGCTCACAATTCATTTCATTCCAAAGAAACAGCGCAACAGCAGTGCCCATTTTTTTTTTCCCCTGGCTAAAACGAGGACTTAGATGACTGGTTCAGGTGTGCCTGCAGCGTGAAAATACCTGCAAGTTAGGTGAGATTAGAGGCCTATTTACAGTCTCTATGGATTGCAACCATTACAAACTTTGGCATACACACACTATTCTGGATTTGTGTCAAAGATTTGGCATGACGTTGCTCTAAGGGGAAAAATATTCATGCTTGGTTTCTTTGATCCAGCTGTGGAAAGCTCAGTGCAGGAACCAAGCCTGGCAGCAGCAAAAGGAAGGTTGAGCTTACAGCACTGCTTCCACTTGGCTACATTTGACCTTCCAAATGTCACTCTTTCTCTATACCTACATACAATATAGGTATTGCAGGTATTATGTTGCTCATCAAATCATTACAGCTTTAAGGTCACTTCCACAGAAATGGAACAGAAGCAGTGATGGTGGCAAGCAGCCCCAGTATTCACTGTTTACACAGGTTTTGTTCTTAAAAGCCAGAAAAGAAGTGTGAGGTTTGAGGGCCTTGCTGGAACTTATTCCTTGCATCATCCACTGTGACTTTTCTATGCAGGATTACCCCATAATGTGCTGAATTGCCATGAAGTCATGGTAGTTTTCTGATAAATGAGTGAGTACTGAATATGTAACTTCCAACTTACTATCCAAATGTGTAGTTAAAATCTATTTATAAAATCCCTCTTTATTTTCAGCACAGCCTTTTGTACAACTCTCTGCAGGATGAAGTAAGCTTCACAAGATCATCACATACTTTAAGGGAAAAAATACACTATTGCTTCCCATGCAAAAAAAAGTTCATTACAGTCTCTGAAATATTAATGGCATAACCTAATGTTGCAAACATTAAGCTTCTCCATAACTTTTCTAATCACTGATTTTAGTGTGATTAAGAATGGATAGCATGCATCCGATGCACATTTGCATGTGTTCAGCCAGGAAATGCTGCATGCTGATCTCAAGCAGCCACTACCTCAAGAACACTGGAATTCCAAGTGGGCGATTTTAAATGCAATTTATCTGCTCACAACCTATGTACAAAACTATCCCCAAGGTCTTTCCAAGCTGCCCTGTGGTTATGCCCCAAAATATATTTCATGCACCACATGTAATTCAAATATGCCCAAAAGGACTTGAAGACCAAGAAGTGAGTTCTGATTGAAATAATTCCTCAGGGGAATGTTTGTTGCTAAGAAGTGGCTGAATACCACAGGGATTAATAATCCCAGTACAAAATATTTTTCCATGCTTTTTCATTCCGCTCATTTATTTAGAATACATGCCAGAGAGCATTAATGTTTAAAAAAGCCTCCGCCCACATCCCTGTACAATGTTCTAGTAAGAAGGGCCCAAGGTTATTGTAAGAGTTGTCTTCTGACTGTACAGTTAGGTACATTTACATCACTTTCTTCCCCCAAATGTCCTCTCTACCAAGAGCATGAGCTTTTTCCCAAATGCCCTTATCAGAGATAAAATCGACCTTACAACATGTCAGCTTTTATTTCTGACTTTATAGTCTGGGAAGACAGAGAAAGGGGTTTCTGTGGCGTAAGTGACCTGAATTACTTTACATGGCTTTATCAGGATGAGATGAATCCACCCTAGAATCACCTCTTATGCTTCAAAGTTTAGGTGACTGGCACGGGTGTGGATGTGTGAAGCTTAGAAGGGTGAATTCCGAGGTGTTGATCAAATGGTTTGTGGCTGCCCGTTTTGGGGGTGGGAGGCTGCATGCCTACTGCGCTTTTTCTCTACTAATGCGAGGGGATGGCACAGGATACGGGGACAGCGTCCTGTGACACTGTCCTGTTCTCATCTGACACCAGTACAGAAAGCCACAGTGTTTCAAGAGCTGGTCTTAGAGACCACTCTGGTGCCCCCCTTCCACTGCTGTTCCTAGAGAGCTCCCCCTGCCCCTTCCCTGGCCCCGTGAGAGGCAAGCAGGACTGCGCACTTAGCAAGAGAAAACACGTAGCAGACAATACCAATGCAGTAACAGAATACAGCAAACTTTTCTGGCTCATTGCTGTTTTTATTTCTCCTTTGAGTACATATGAATGCAGCAAGAGAAACTGTATAATTTTTTGAAAACGAAAGTAAGGCTGAAATATGGCATCACTGAAACATGAAGATTACGAATAAAATGAGACACCTTGGACAACTGTGCAGAGAAAGCAGCTCTTAAAATTACAATGATAATCCCTGAGTCAGATCCAGTACTTGGGTGATTGTTTTAATTAGTACTGACATATATTTGTTTCTAGATGTTTCAGAAAGTAGGGAAGAAGAGAATTCTTGGCAGGAAGTGTATGTATCAGGAGGCACCTGATGCTTTTGAGCCTGAAGCAAACCTCCCCCAAACTCTTCAGGATGTCATTGAAATACACAGATGTAATTATGTGAAGTTCCTGAAGGAATTGATGTCGCAGTAATTAGACAATTCATTATATCAAGAAATAATGAAATAAGACTGACACAGGTAAAAATGAACACACTGATAATTTAGCACAGGATTCTAAGAACTTTAAGGTAAGTCTTTTTAAGAGGAGAAGCACCTAGGAGAGAATCAACAGGCCCAGGCTGGTTTTTGTCAGTCCATCCAAATTATAGATACAATAAAGAAATACATGTCAAATGAGCAAACACTGCTGCTGTCTAGCCTAGGCTTTCACTCAACATCTTGCTCCCCAGGTCTCCATCTTCTACAGCCTCTTGCCAAATGTTGTTCCATGGTACTCAAATGAATTATAACATGTGCGAGACGTCTAGAATTGGATTTTGTCATGTCTTCATCTAAGTCCACAGAGCACTTCCTGTAATTTCAGAAAACTTTGAACCAGGGCTTCAGGTGGCTTATAGCTACACCCTGCCTTGAATGAAAATGCCCACAGAGTGTGCTCATTCTACGGTGCAACTGACTCTCCCTCTTTTGTCTTTTTTTTTT
>VZRZ01000984.1:206697-240113 GCA_013398175.1 Climacteris rufus
TTTTTTTTTTTGAGCTCTGCAATTACTATTTGCTGGAACTGCTAGTGCACCATTTCAGACTTTCCACCCCAAAATTGCCCAAGTTAATATTCTATTATTCCTTCTAACATCTGTTATAAGTCAATTATTAAACAAACATTTTCCTCAAGGGGAAATCTTGGTGGTAATAACATGAGGCAGAAAGGTATTTTTTACATGTCAGTAAATATTTCAAAAGTTATGGTGAAACTAAACTTGAAGACACAACATTCTTATTATAGCAGGAAACTTTAACCACATACACGGTGCTTAATGATTGTCTTTACACATGATGTGGGGCTGTTCAAAACTTTTGAACTATTAAAAAAATTATCAGCACGTGCTACCTCTTAGCAATTTCTCTTCCCATTAAGAGAAGAAACTTAATAAAATTATTTCAATTTTCCCCTCTTTCCCTACTTTCTTAAGTCTCCTATTCACTGTGCAATGTATTTGAATTACCTTCAGATTAACTCTTATAATACAATCCTCAGCTGCCTTTTTGAGTTTCCTACTGCATCAAAGTACCCTTAATCTCTGCCCTTTCTGATCATAGATCTCCACTTTGTTGATCCCCTGCCTGTGAAGAGTCATCCCCAGTTTTGCTGAGGAGTGTTGGGTCGCTCTTCAGATCTGCAGAGAGAGAAGGTGCTAACAGGGCCTGGATAGTTAATTAAGTTTATGGTGTGGAAAGGCCCTTATGACCAGGCACTAACCTGAAGCCAAACTTACTTGGTCAAAAATGACCAGAAGTAATTTCTGAAATCTTCTTGGCAACTATACAGAAATGGAAACTAAAGCTAGCAAAGTTGGTTTGGGTTAAGCTTTTATGAGTTTTATTTGCTGGTGTTTTGTGGGTTTTTTTTTCTTTCTTAACAGAGCATGTCCTGTGAAAGTTATACTGGAAATTTTTCAACAAATCCCTCTCTCCCCAAAAGTGCCTTAATTGGAGGTAGGGGTGAGAATTTGTCATTTTTTTTTTTTCCTTTTTGTGCATTTTCCCCGTGTAAGTCAGGTTCCTGTTTTTGGCAGTAAAAATGCGAAAACCCCCAAACTCTAAGTACAGAGACGGAAAACTAGGAAACAAGGATAATCCCAAAGAACAGTGGTGACCAGCTGTCCTGAGCAGCAGCTGTACAGGGCTCATCCCAAGATGAGCTGAGGTGCTGCCTGTTCTCGCGTTCATCCCTCTTGCATCGTCCCCCAGCTTGGCACACGGCGGAGATGGGGAACACACACCAGAGGTGTTGGAGGCAGCAAAACCTCCCTTATTCCCTGGCCCCGAGCACCGCTCCTTTGGAAGAAAGGAGCCCCAAGGAGCAGCTCGGCGCATTCCCATGGCTGCTCGGCAGCCGCAGTTTCGGGGTGGGATTTCAGGCCGAGCCAGCTCCCCGGAGCTCGGACCCCATTCTGGGAGGGAGTGCGAGGGAGTTTGCACAGCTGCTGCCGGCCCTGGGAAGGCCGGACCCAGGAGCCAGAAACCCGGTCAATTAAAGGCTTGTCATTGACTCCAATGGGCAGCAAATGAGCGCCAGAGTGAATAAAGAGTTTCAGTTCCTGGAGCGGTTCAGCTGGCACCTTTCACCAGGAAGGGGCCAATTTTACAGTTTTAAGTAAATAAAGTTTAAAGCAAACAAAGCTGTTTTTCACCAAAACTCTGGATTCTTTGTGTGTGAAGAAGTGGAGGCTGCTATTGCCTCAGAGAAAAACTGACAGCTGAAAGGAGCAAAAGTAGAGCTTGTGAATGAAGAAAGCCGTATGACACATCGCAACTCCCCTAAATCATGCGAGGAAGCCTCCTGCAGTAATACCTGAGCTAACTCCAAATCTGAGGGGTTTTATAGGCCTGTCAGCATGGCTCTCTGCCTGGGACACCAATCTCGTACCCAATGTAGCTGTGCTGCCTCTAAGACACAAGCTGGTGTCTGTACCGTGCTGGTCAGAGCTCCTTAATGCTCTGCAGACACCTAACATCATGTCCTGGTGCATGCTTGCACACATACTTGTCCCAATTTGATGCCATACTTTAGAATTTAATTCTGTGCATAATCCATATACAGGCACTAGATTGACCGGAGAATTCAGCATATAAATGTTTGAGTGCTAAACTCATGGCTTATTTCTTTTTCTTTTACCTAAGTGAAATGGTGCACTAATTTCACTAAATCAACCTAAATTTACCTTTTCAATTACAGTCACACCAAATATACAGTGTAATTTGAAGAGCTGCATTCATGTGCCTCTACTATGCAAAGCAGGAAGACTGATACATGGATTTCTTTGGGACATTTCTCGCGTTCCCATTGAGATTCCATCATAAGGAAGGTGCAAAAGGGAGCTATAATTTACCATTTGGAAGTGTGTGATGTTTTCACAAGGAGATAACAATTTCCTCTTCTTCGCCTTACAGTATGTTAAGTATTTAGTAAATAGTCTGGAAGGAGACTCTTTCGAAGATTTCCATTACTTAACACCGACTGTTTTAACTATTTCTAAACTGTTGTAATAGTGCAAGCTAAAGGGATTTCAGTTATACTGACTTTTTTTTTTTTTTGCATTCCCTTTCCCTCACCCCATTCCTTCTCCTTTTTCTGGCCAGAAAACCTCAAACCCCAGAATTCCTCCAAAAACACAACATCAGTAATAATCAGAATGTTGAATTTCTGACAAATGCCATCTGCTGATTTCTTTTTTTTTCTCCCAAAAAGACACGATTTTGGATAGGGCTAGTAAGTACTTTAGCTTCTTCTACTTCACGGTACCAAAATAATTACCATGGCAACTCTTTAAGGGCAGTCTTCCAAACAGATTTATTGTGAATGCAAAAACTCAACAGCACTCCCTAGCAAGAAACAAGACGGCATCTATTGCAGGTTATTTTGGTACAATGCATGAATGATGACTAATAGACACAGGCATGTCTGTCTGAACTTTTTCAGTTATCCCTAATAGTTTAACTTGCCATATTTATAGGTGGTGGAGGATGCAAGGGTGGGGGAGGGAGAAGCAATCAGTATCAAGCTTACACAGCCTATGTTGTAATTGCCTTTCCTGAATACATTTTGTTCGTCTCCTGATGGATGTAAGACCAGAAAGCCAGAGAAACAGCACAAATACTGGGACAACGATGCACTAGACTAGGAGGCTGAATTGCTTTTGAGATAACTAATGAAGGTTTTGGCATATTGTTTTTCTCTTTTCCTTCCTTTTTTATTTCTTCTTTCTTAGCAAAACAATGAAAATAAGGAAGATTGCCAAAACTATTGTACTTCGTACTGGAGGGGAAGGGAAGGGAAGGGAAGGGAAGGGAAGGGAAGGGAAGGGAAGGGAACCTTCTGCAGGGTGACAAAGAGAGTTCAGGATAAATGCTAAATTATTAATCCTAAACCCTCATGGTATTATTTTCAGGTAGCTCTATTATTTTCAGGTAGCTCTGTTTTGGCTCAGGTGTTGGTTGGAGTCAGCAGGTATAATCTGTACAAATCCCAGAATTTTGAGAACTAGCCAGCACTGCTGTATTATGTAGTTGTGTAAGAGGTTATATATGGTTCTTGCTTTGCATTTGGCAAATGGTTCTCACTTAAACATTCATTTAGCATGATTACTTAAGTGAACCATATAAGGCTATTCCTTGGAGCTGCAAAATTAACTTGTTATAGTGATGCACTATGCCAAGAGCTAATTTAGGATCTACTTAGGAATTTTTAACATTTATTTACCATGCCATTTGAGTAAGACAACTTTGCTGACAACTCTTAGCTGGCCACAACTTTTCTATCATGCTGCATCTCATCTAACATTCCCAAACATTTATTTTTCTGTTATGCACTGTCACTCCATTCTTCTCAATGCAAAGTGAGAAGATAAGAAACTGTGTACAGAAGCAGAAACCCACTGAACCCTGTGAAAAGTGTCCTTTTCTGGGTGAATCAGGGGAGGACTTGGGAGTTTTGGGGAGTTCTGCTTTAATTGAATTGAACATTTGAAGAAATATGAAAGATCTTTCCCACACTCACTCTGATTTGAGGAGATCAAAGACACAAACTGGGAAATGTTTCTTTCCCTTTTGTCAATTCAACCAAAAGAGAAGGTTAAAAATGTTGAAGGATCCCCTGCCTGCAGTGTCAGGCTTGGAGATAACATCCTGGGGAGGTTACTTAATGTACACATGTGTTACACAACAGGTACTCTTCCTCAGGTGTAAGATACCCCACAGGTTGTGCTTGTGGGCTTTCCCAGCCTCAACTGCATAACAAAATGTTTATGAAGGGAGACTTGAGGTAGAGCAGGCTTACTGATTCTGTGAAGCAAGTTCTGCAATCACTGAAAACTTGCAAGGGTTCCTTGAAAGCAGGGAGTGAATAGAGGCAGGGGAAAGCATTGATGTTGCTTTCTGTTCAGTCAGCTCAAAAGTTGGCTCATTGGCTTATGTTCAGTCAAATGAGGGAAGCAAATCCAGGAGAGCTCCCTCTAGCCAGGTTGTGATACTCCTTATTTGTCTCAAGAGAATCTGAGATCAAAATCTGTCCTGTAGTCTCCTTTTACATCTCATTCTCTGTGCAACCAGCCTTTGTGCAGAAAGCTACCTGTATTGCTCTTTGGTGCTAGCTTCAGCTTTCTCCCCAGTCCCGGCTCTTTCTCTCTTTAGCGCTGTAACAATTCTCAAACAACAAGAAAAATAACGAGGGGAAAAGTTAATTTATGTCTCATTGTAGATACTAATTGCAGAATGCGTCGTCTTTCTTTTCTCCCTTTTCTCCCCTTTGCTGACGCACATGCTCTATAATAAGCTCTGTTACTTGGAGCCTGTAAGCCTCTGTAGTAAGCTGAAACTGCTACTATATTTACTCACTTTCCACATTTAGACAAAGGCTATTTTTAACCAGAGTTCTATTTGCGGGGGCTGCCAACGTCACTTAATGTTCACATGCATCTTGGGCATCATATGCTTGTTATTTTTATTTACTGTGCCTGTGCCAGGTCTGCTTTTTTATGGGAAGAAAGAATGAGAATGCTTCTTCAGGCCAGTTCTTGAAAGCTCTTTTGTACAACAGCAGATACACAGATAAGCAAAGAAAAAGCAACTCAGCAGTAGATTTGGCAAACCTGCTTTTTAATGGCTGGCATTTTTTATCTCTGGGTCTAGTCACAAAGCTGTGTTCTTAGTCCCACTGCACTTGTTAAAGGTGAAGATGTTTCAAAGGTATGTTAATTATTCTGGTGTCTCCTGGAGGAGCCATGAGTTTTTGTTGTGTGATTAGGGATGTGGGGATCAGGAAATTATTACGATTCCAGTACTGCTACCAGGTAGTTAAAATAGATGATGTGTAAATAATCAGTGCTTTTCTGATCGTCCTTGTTAATAGGTGCATGCTTTGGAACTTCAATGCAACAGATGTTATTTTCAGATAATTAGTTCGGATTTTCAATGTAAGAGTACCCTGAAAATGCTGGAAGTACTGTGCTGCAGCCATAAATCAAGCCTGTAAACTGGGGCCCACACACAGCATTTTCTGTACGGGTTTCCCTGCGTGCGTTGCTCTAGTGACCTGAACTTGACCCAAGGGAATTGCCCTTTACAGAGGTTAGGAACACTTCATTCAGCATGCTGACTCAGGATGCCTGATTCACTTGATATTGCTGTTGTCGTATGCCCGGGGTTTTGATATACCCACTAACCACATGCTTTTGTAGGGAGTAGGTTATTCTCTGCACACATCGTGACATCTTTATTCACATCAAATTATGGATTCCTACAAAGGGGTGAAGGTAGGGAAAAACCCTTTAAGGCTTTGCTCTCAGCATACTTAACTGGAAAATTTTAATAGGAAACTAAGTTACAGAAGAAAGCTGAAATAGAACCTCCTAAAAGTGGATTTTGTTTAAGTTTGAAATGTTTTGGAAAGCTTACAGGTTTGGGGTTTTTTTTAAAAATCTCTCTCAGTACTTCCTAGTCTCAATATTAATTCCCTTTTCAGATTGATTTCAACATGAAAGAGTCTGAACAAGCCTCACATAAGTCAAGATTTCTGTATGCTGATCATAACAGAATCAAATCTTTTACATTTTTCTGTAACTAATTTTTCCAGTGCCATTTCTATCCCCACTAGAGTGAATGTTTTAATTTTCTTAAAAAACCCAACAGCTTCTGATTGTCTATAAAGTGAGCTCTGGGTTTTAAAATCAAAACTGCTAATTTCACATCTGTGCTTCCAAAACCGGGCAGTGAAATCCCCACTAAGTCATGGACAGGTGTTCGGAGTCAGTCGGAACTGCACATGCTTAATGCTCTATAGGTTAATCCATTTACTTAGGTGACTAAACATGAATAAATCTACATACCTGCCTTTAGATGCTTTTATTTAAAAACATTTCATCCTGATTCTATTACCCCATGTGGGGTTCTTTCCATGAGAATTATTTTTGTACTGCTAGCTGATGGGTTTGGTTTTGGGTTTGGTTTTTTGTTTTTTTTTTTTTTTTACAGTTTGGAGACTGAAACCTGAAAGTAGATGCCAGCAATAGGGAAGGTTGGGAAAAAAAAATAACCAAAACACCACGTAACCGTATACCTTTTATTAAAAACTGTGTTGTAAAAAGTTTGTCTTTTTCAGTCCCCTTCAGTTCCTGCTAAGCTTTAGATAATAAAATGGAGTCAGGACCCAAGGGTCACCCCAGGCTGGCAAAATGTGTGCTATCTGTCATGGTTCATGCTGGTGGGGCACAGTAGCAAGGATAACTACTGATCTTACTGAGCTGAGAAATCCCATTTTGATTTTTTTGTTATAACTTCTGGTCCTTTGGTGGGAGCGTGATTGTAAACAATCCGTCCCACGTGTAACGTCTCTGATATCCACTGCCACATGACAGCTAAAATTGTACCAGAAAGAACATATGTAAGCACGCTTTTGGAGGCAGAACCCATCTTCCCATTGTCATGCCACCAGCATGTGATGTGCACATGGCTCAGCAGTGACACATGGCCAGTGGCTGTACGTATCAGGAGCAGAGGTTAGCTCATCTGTGTTTTCAAGGTAAATCCCTTGGTTGCATTGCACTGATAAGGAACGAGTACAACAAAAACATGTCTCATTAACGGAGCCATTAGTGTTTGCTGTCACAAATCACAAGTAGCAATAACTTTGCTTCAGGTGCACTAGCAAAATCCTCAGATTTCTTTACAAAGGTACTTTCTCCAATGTTTTTACTGCAGTGTCCAGGAAAGTTTTTGTAGTGTATGTGAAGATATGATATGTTTATGCATACATGAATGGTTGTTTTCCTGTCTGTTTTTCACAAGAGAAAGGGTGGGTGTGACAGATTCTGTAGAGATCAGGAAGCTTCACTGACATACTCTCACTGCTCTGTGTGATACAATTTTCTATCTCTCCCCAGCAAACAGAAGCAAACTTTGCAATTTTTAGTAGTACTGAACTTACTCTGTAGCCACAAATGTCAGGCAGGTTCCTAAAAGATAAAATAGACTCATAAGAGAGCCTAGGCAGCCTGCTACCAATGTATCTGATTTTCTACACTATCAAATATTTGCACTACACTGTGGCAGGAGGAGACTTATCAAAAGCAAAGAGAATCCTTTTCATCTGAAGAGCTACTGTGGAGGGGAGGCAATGGGTTAAGTATTACAAGAGTTTAAGCTGACAGCCGGCCCTTGTGCTCTGCTGCTTCACAGAGGTTTCCCTTTGATGGAAAATATTTCAGTGACACAAGACACTGGCAGCTGAGGTAATACACTGCTGCTGCAGGAACCTCGCGCTTGCCAGGGAAAGTCGGTGGGTGAGACAGTTCTGAGAACAGCACTGGCTGGCTTCTGTCCCCCCTTGTGCAATGCTTCTGTGGGAGAGCATGCTGCAGGACCGGTGGGGGTGGATTGCACTGGGAAATGCACCAGGTCAGGGCAAATTTGGATTATTTACCTGTTGCTACATGGAGGAGCCTTTCTGAGGCATGACAAGCAGTCCCCTATGTTATTCACTATGGAGAGGAGCACCGAAACAATGCTTAAGGATCACTGCAGTCAAACTTGAGCATTCAGAGCAGATGTTGTACTGCCTTCCCCATTGATTCTTGGATGCATTAAATCTATAGGAGTGTATTGTGGCTTAATGCATGAGTTGTCAGGAGACAACACTCAAAACCTGTAGCACCAGTTCCATTACAAGTGACCAATCAAACTTGTCACCTTGTCAACGACATCCTTTGTTGCAGAAAGAGAATTTCGTTTGTACTATTCAAAATGTTCATTATTGTTCACCAGAGCACACTGAGGTCCAGAGTCCCAAAACTGAGCTGTAGACCTGAAAGCTGTGCCAACTACCTTTTGTGAGTTGTGACCCTGTGCTGTTTGAGTAGTGTAAGAAATATTGCTGGCAGTACAGGAGTATGTACACACACAGTTCACCCTCAGTGCTCTGGTATATTTAGGTACACAGAGGATTTGGGGTCTTATGGGGGAGATGTAAGGCTTTTTCCTCACAATAATCTCTCATTATTTAAGAAGAAATCAACAAATTAACCTCTTTTGATCCAAAAAGAGGAGATTAAATTATTGGTAGCAAAGCAATAGACTGGAAATTTTTGGCAGAAAAGACTACATTAACTAAAATTACTGGAATTTTTGGAAGCAGTGGAACTAACTTTTCTTCTTCTCCTGAATTCCACTGTTTAGTGGCTTTGAGGAAGCACTACAGCCCAGCCATGTGAATGCAAAAGCCATTTTACTTGGAGAGTATAGTCAGTGCTTTTTTAGTTGTTGCTTCATGACATTACTCATGGAAAAACTTGCAGAAGAAACAAGAGAGTAAAAACATTATTTTAAAAATACATTCTCAGATTGTTTGGTGTACCCTGTTTCAGGAGACTCAGAGATGGACTTTAAGTAGAGATGGCATTATTTAAAATACATCCAGATTTCACATATCACAGAAATTATGGTATTTTTTACCTGAGGTTATCATGTTCTAAAGAAAAAGACTATTTGTACTTTTTGCATTTGGACACAGTTTGAAATATGCATGAATATTTGAATCTAGGCTTACAAGGAGGGTAAGGCAGCAGGAGCTGCCATGGAAGGAAGTGGTGAATCAGGCCCTTCATTTCCAGGCATTTCCAAGCATTGCTTTTCTTCAGAGAGAGGGAGATAGATAGTTGGCATTCAGCCCTTAGTCTTCATTCAAACCAAATTCCAGTTGCAATATTGCCAACTCTAAGTGTTAAAAATCAGGAGATTAAAAGAAATAATAAATAAATGTTGTATATTTCTGTTTGCCGTCTGGTGTTTGAGACTTAATACGGGTGATGTTTCCAGGCTTCTCTCTGCAACCAGAAGAGATTGAAACTCTGGGTGTAAGAAGCTGGGGGCAGAATGAGATTCTCACAAAGCATTTGACTCCAAAATCAGTGCTTGAATTGAAATCCCAAATATTAGGAGATCCACACTATAAAATTTCATTAATACATTACTGTAAGATTGTGAGAATTTTGTTGAATAACAATTGTGTGAGGACACCAAGAATTATTTTCTTGTATTCCATATTACTGAACATACTGTCAATAACAGTTATAAAAATAACTAAGAATTAGAAACTCCAAAAAGAGCTTTTATTCCCTGATCTGGCTTTTATAAAGACCTGTCAGCAGATACACAAGATTTCAGTGTTCCTGGTACATCGGGTTCTCTATATACCACGTATCTGTCCCCTGGAAAAGGCTGCAGTATAAGAACAAGCAAGGATAAATGAGGACATTTTTTATAGCCTGTGAATCCATCCAGCCCAAATCTCCCAATACATAAACAACACCAGGTCCAAACATCTTGTCACATCTGCTTTGTACACCAAACAGCTGGGTGCACAGATGCTTTGGTCTACTGGAGCATCTTGGGCTGAGTGCATTCTTCTGCATGCTTAGTTATTTGTTTTAATTGGTTTTGATGATTTGACTTAAACTGCTTCTGATCTAGCTGGAGTACAGGTACTTTTGTGGCTGATTGTGACAGCTGCCACGAGCGCATGAGAGGCAACAACAGTAACCTAAAACTTCTGGGTGAGGGATCACCATTAGCAGGCCCTGAGTTTAAGGACACTGACTTCAAAAGCAGGGTTGCTCTCTGAGCTAGAAAAGAGACTTCATCACATGTAACGAGGTCCTGCCCCCAGAAAACAGTGGAAAACCACACTTAGAAACACACAAACAGTTTCTGGGAATGGAGGTGAAAGTTAAACAGCTAAATAACATAACATTTTGTATAAATTATAGATATATAGATATACACATACATATATACATACATA
Source organism: Climacteris rufus (assembly GCA_013398175.1). NCBI lineage: Eukaryota > Metazoa > Chordata > Aves > Passeriformes > Climacteridae > Climacteris > Climacteris rufus. Next base: position 217,026 of record VZRZ01000984.1, read on the forward strand.
TCTATACATATATATAGATATTATACATGGGTATTTATCATGGGTGCTAGAGCATCTTGTTGATTTCTCTCTGTCCTTCCTCCCTAAACCCATTCTGTCATGCTACCGCACCGCACAGCACAGCACAGCACACCCACCGCACCACACCGCACCACAAATTACTCTCAAAGCTATTCACAGGCAGAAACAGGTCTCTCTCATGCACACAGTGAAGCAGCCAGAATGCCTGTGAGGACTGTAAGTAATAGATAGCATTTATTCTGAAAGGGGATATGCCCAGTGGCTCAGTGATTCCCCACACTACTCAGTCTTTTCATGATCCATTTCAGACTCACTGGGAGGAGCCCTCTTGCAAAGAGCACCTCCCCAAGCACCTGGTATGTGTATCAGTGCTCCCACTGGAAGTATTGAACCAGTTTAATGTTCCTCAACTAACAAACGCAGAAACAATCACAGAGTTGGATGGTTTGGCTTCTGGCCAACTTTAATTAATTAAGTTCTACCAGGCATTGCATATTTAGGTCTAAAAAAATTTCAGTTCATATTAAATAAAAATCTTCTGGGGAAATGAACCGCCAAATCTCTGGCAGCACCTAATCCCAGTGTCTCCCAAGGCAGGACAATACCCCTTAACTGCCATTTCAACCTCAGGCTGCTCCCATATGGTGCTGAGCTCACTCCCTCCATCCATGTTTGTTTTCTGTATCTCTTTGGGAAGCTTCATCCTTGAGGACATCCCACACATGTCCTCTGTGCCATAAGCATCTACACGGAAATGACCCAGCTGGCACATACGTTTCCAAATTTTCTAGCAAGCTCCATAATCATGTGAACAGTTCTTTGTTTGTTTGATGTGTTTATTTTAAAAACTATAAAACAAAGGGGAAGGGATAGTGCTGGTAGGAGAGGAACTTTCCCTAACTGTCAGGCCAGGGAAAGTGCCTTGTGTCTATTGCAAGTAAACAGGCAGGAGGGAATCCTGTCCTTGGTGTCCCCTGCAGGACGTTGGCTCACCTCTAGTCATTCTAGATGCACCCTGACATTTGCTAAGTCAGACTTCTCTCATGTCTCTGAGCACTTTCCACGAGGCACCAAATTGCTCACTTCTCTCTCCTGGGAACACCTCCCTGTCATCCGTCCTGTGCCACAGTGATACTGCATCACGAGTCACTTAAGATTAATTACAATTGCTCCACATTTACTGAACCTTAAAGGATCAGATATCACTCCTCCTCCTCCTCTTGCCTTGATGTGATAGGGAATTCACACCGAGTCCAGCACAGTTATCTGATATTCTTTGAAGTTACCTGCTGTTATTTATAAACTTTGAGATCTTTGTAACATGCTACTAAATTTTGCTTTGGCTAAATTTTTCATTAAGTTTCATTTTCCTGATCTCTGACTCAAACCATGGGGAAAAAATCAGTCTTGTTTCATTCAGTGCCAGAACTTGCACAAGTGAAATGAGCACGATATTGTCCCTTGATGTAAATGGTGGAAAACTGCCTTTGCATTCAGCACTGCTTGTACACTTTTTTTTCCAAAACATCAGTGCAACCAGTTAATTGTTGAGCTCACCATGCACCAGAAGCTGTACTATGCCACTAAATTAGAAAGGCTGATAAACATTTTTGCCTCAGGTAAATAATTTGCAACAAGAAATGTATTCCATGAATGTAGTTTCTTTTCTGCTCAAGGACTATCTCTGGGAATGCTGCTGTTTCCTGGAGATGCCTGTAATAAAAGCTAAAATTAACAAAATAGGCGTTACTATAGGCTTTGCCAGCAATCTTCCAGGAAATGAAATGAAACCCCTCAATCTATGCATATTTGTGCATGCAAGATCATGGTTTGATTTCCTCCCATTGCTCAGGGTAGTTAACCTCCATCACCTGAATAATCATGCAAATCAAAGAGGAGCCTTGTGAGAATGCTACTGAAGCATCTTGAATCTGTTCAGACACTGTAGGTTTATCTTTATCCTTTGAAAGGCTGTATTTTGTGAGGCTGGGATTGTGCTAAATGGTAAAATTTCTACTTCACAGGGGTTTGAGTGCCAAATAAAGGTAATGCACAAGTATGAATGTTTGCTATTTCCCGCTATGGAAAGAAGATGACTACATTTGCAGTGCTGGAGGTTCAGATGGGAATGGCAGAGAACGTATGGTTGATATTATATATTATCATTTTGTGTCAAGGATTTGGAATGCCATCTCATGGGTGATGGGGTGGGCAGGAGGGTGAAGATAGAAGAGTGTTAATAAACAACCTTATTGCTTCCTACTCCTCATAATTTGTTTGCTTTTTTACAGAAGAAATCCTCTTCGTACCTTATGTCAATCATAGCTGAGAATATGAACTATTTTTCATGTGAATAAATGAATGTGAATGTATGTGAATAAAGTAACATGCCATTTCCTATCTGGAAATTATGCATACAGTTCATATGGTGAAAATCCACTTTCTCCTTAAGCCCACATTGGTGTTTCAAATGCTGATGTTCTTGTAGACATGAGGAGAAAAAAAAATTTTCTAGTTGGAGTTGGCTTAAAGGAAAACAGTCAAGATTTGCAAGACCATAATTTGGATTGAGAGAAGTCCTTTTCCTTTCCCCTCCTTAGTTGTATTCAAACAGCCTGTCAGTTTTTAGCCTTCTTTCAAAAGTAACAGTCAACAGTCGTAGCTCTGCCATGCCCGGGGACCAGCAGCTCCGAGCCGTCTGTTGGCCGGGACGGAAACAAACCTGGGGCTGGGATAAGTGTGAAAATTCTCAGTAGGGAAGCAGCTGTGTTTTGATCCTCCCAGAACATCTTGGAAACTAGCAAGGGGAATGATAATTACGAAGACGATATTATAATATTCACATTTAAATATATAGGTTTTATAGTTGCTCCCTTTTCAATATGCATTTGCTTAGGCACAAAAGGTCACGTGTACGAGATGCATATGCTTTGCCCCATGCCACAGCACACATGCATTGTATGTGAGCATAGCTGTGACAAAATAAATGTCCAGAGTACTGTTTGGGGAAAGTTTGTTTCCCCATTCCTTGATAAGTGCCACAGTCATATCAAAATTCAATCAGTACCCACGTTTCTGATGCTGTGAAGTGCCTTGGAGCCTGCTTACAACATGGAGGCTTGTTCTGAGCACAGCTGCAAAAACCAAAAGCCAACATATTTGCAAATGGTACAAACTTTCCCTATCCCCACAGACAGTGTTGCATTGGGTTTAATTGGGTTACATTGGGGAAGAAGAAGGGAAATTGCAATGGTTGCCAGCAGGGGAGAGGACATTTTGTAGGCCCCATGACTGCTGAATCAGATTTCAGACAGTCACTTTATTTTGCAAAGTTTGAGGGCCTAACCCACCCATGCAGGAAGACAGAGAGGTTCACAGTTGCTTGATGAAATACACACACTGAAAGCAGGTGTGCAAGGTGCAGTGAATATGTCCATTAACAACACATATCAAATGGACAATATTTGCACAGGCCACAGGTAAATGTGCAGTAGGGTCTGCCTCGGAGAGGGCAGGGAAGAAAGGTGAACAAGAAGGGCTGATGCAACTCATACCATATCAATGGATCTATGGATACTGACAGAAGTAGATCACCCCCAGTATTTCTCTCAGTTTGATTCTCTTAATTCCCTTCCTGAGCTTACAGTATGTTAGTTTTTGATGCTTGAATTTTTACACCTGTTGTTTGTACACAGACTATTAACACAAGACTCCTAGATGTGTCTGACTTTAAAACCTTGTGTTGCCATTAGGCTATTTTCCTTTCTTCTTGTGAGAGACGGACAATTAAAAACATTCCCACTATTTGTAAATCCTCCTTGTGAGGAACACAGCAGATTGCCTGGATCTTCTGCTTGTTGTTCTGGCTTCAGTTTCAGAACTGAATGCACTCCTTCTGCTCCGTCTGTTTGAGTTTTGACAATGCAAAGGATGAAGCTGGAGGAAGTCCCATATATAAGCGAGGCCTATGCTTCTGCTTTATCTCATTTTTAATTGAATTTCAATTGGATTCTGCTCGCTTCTATGTAATTCATCGCAGGAGGATACAGAATTTTTGCAATACACTTTCTGCAACTACAAGTTTTCTCTAGTCACGAAATGATAACATATAATGGGCATTATATTTAAGCACAGCTGATGTTTTCAACTAAGTACCCTTTTCCTGCAAAATAAGTTGTTTTGCACACATTCCATTTCTAAAACATATATAGGAATAGCTAAAAACTTCACTTGAATGCATTTGCATACATTTTTCCTTTTAATTAACTGCATGTTAATTATTCATCAAGAAGACAAACTAGTGCATTTCCTTCATCTGTCAGTGTGCTTCTCTAATATGCCCTCTTCTTGTTGGACAAAGGAAAAATCCTCACTCGGTTGATGTATGTAGGTATTTCCCTTCATGGCAATGTCTCACTAGAAGCCTTTTCCTTCAACTGGATTTTCTCTACAAACTTCTCACCTGACAGTGTCTTCTCAGCATGGTTTTGTCCAGGACATTAAGATTCAGCATTCTTTCATTTTGCAAGAGTACCATGCTGATAAAGTCAGTGCTGCACTAAGTGCTTTTATTGTCAAAAAGCATTCCTGTAAGCAAGTCTATCAACACAGGCATGCTAACTTGCCTATGTGGTATTGTTATGATATTTTATACAGGTGAATTTATAAAATCTGTAACTGTGCAATGAGACTTTAAATTATTAATTAAATATTAATAGTATTCTTTGGTAGCTTCATATATGTAAAGTGTATTTTGTAAAATATTCTTCAATGAATTACAGATGAAGTAAGGAACACAAGCAATCAGCTTGAAGTAGGAGTTTAAGTTTGCTTGAATAGCCCAGTAACACATTTCTCTGTGTATTATGAAACCAACAAACTTTTATTAGCAAACAACTTTGATTGCTAAGCACTGGTTCAAAGAACATATGTCATTATACACCCTTTTTATAAAATAAAGAGGAAAACATAGACAATTTTATAAGCTCATCTTGCAGCTTCTTTAAGTGTATAGCTTAGCAGTTTGCAGGACTGAAGACTATAAAAGAAATTAAAAATTCAATTAGAGCACAGCATTACACGATCATTAGAAGTAAAGCTGTTGCATTGTGCCAACAGAAAAATTCTGCTGCTTTGGGGCATTGTAACCATGCCTGCTGCTGGGGCTGGGTGGACTACATGGGTGGACTTGTGAGTGAGATGACAGCTGTCTGCCTGGGAAATTCAGAATGTTTGTTCTGCTGGAAACACATAAGCCTAAAATTTGTGACATGCAGTGTAATTCATAACATATTATTAATTAATACCATTAAAAAGAACTACTAATGAAAAGCCCTGCAAAAACTCTGCTACCAAGCCATGCCAGCTTATCAAATTGAGACCAAAAATACTGATCTGGTCAAAAACTATCAGTGAAAGAAAATCAAGTTTACTGTAAAAGCTTGGATTGAAGCAGAAGAAAGGGAAGGGTCCACCTCCCCTAGTCTGAGCCATAGAAAATCAGATATCTGATGTGAAACAGTCATGGCAAATGAGAGAAGGTCACCTTTACAAGCATGGCCCACACAACCCTTGGAGAAGCAGTCCCCATGAGATGGGTTACCCCACAGGGCTTCTGGCTTTGGTGAAACACTGAGCCTTTCCACAGCTAACCTGTGGGGTGAATCCTTTGTCCTTGACCTCAGCCTGCCCTGCTGACTCTCTTCCAGAGGTGCAGTGGTTGTAAATCTAATTTGGACATTCTCAGGAAGGATATAAATTGTCAATGAGGAATTCTTTTTTGTATGTGTACACTGTTTCAGTCTGTTGTCACCTGTGTTTCAGGTGGAAAAGTTTGTAAGCAGGACACGTGCTGGCTATGCACTGCTCTGGGCATTTTTCTCCCTTTGGGCCCAGCTTATGTTCCCACATCAGTTTCTAAACAGTTGCATTATGCAATCAAAAGGAAGAGCCTGCCAAGCCCTTTGGCATAGTCCTGCTGATGAAGTCCTCCTTTCCCAGGACAGAGAAGGGCAGGGCTGGGCTACAAAGGTCCGTTCACTCTCTTTGCTGCACAAGGCTTTGCAGCGATGCTGTCTGTGCGAGCAGGAATAGTGAGAATATCTCCCCACAGATCCCAGGAGTTTTAGGGTGGACAGATGGAAGCCCCATTGGATCTAGCTGTGTAGGGAGTGCAGATTAATTGCTATCTGACTGTCACAGAATGGTACCAATTTCAATTGCCTGGGAAGCACTGCCTGTTCCAAGCCAAAGGAAGAACAACATTTGCCTGATGCTATTACTTTTCTTGTTCTCCTGCCTGTGAGAGGAAGAAAGAGGCATGGTACTGCCATGGAAGCCTGTTCCTCCACTGAGGAGAAATAAAGGCACCTTGTCCTGCAAACACGTAATTTTGTTAATCTGCTTCGCCAATTATCTGTTTTTAAAGCACTTTAAATTAGATTCAACTTAATTCTCTTTCACTTTCAAGTCATAATACTGTTTAGAAACATTATGGAAACACAGACACAATAAGTGCTCTCTGTGGTTAAAAAAAGAGGGTTGATGTTTTCATCTCTGCTGCTTGCTGATGGCCCTTTCACCTGGCTTCAAAGGAAACCCAGCACAGTGGTCCCCAGTACCTCTTAGCACCTCTGCCCCTGGTGCCCGTGCTGTGACTTCACAAGGTGGATGCAGTTGTTGGCACATTATGGGACCCACTTAGGTGGCAGCAAAGAAGGCCTCCGAGCCGTAGCTCAAAATAGTGATGAGACTTTAGTAAACATGAAGAGGAAGGGCGTGTGAGGCAAGGAGGGAGGTCTGCACCTCTTGCTGCTGCCGTGCTCGCTGAGCAGTGATAACAGCAGGTCTCAGCTGGGATGTGCCAGGGGAAAGGTAAGTGTTGTCCCTCCTGTCTCCCAGGGATAGCTGCCGATGTGGCAGTGACCAGTTATGTCTGGTAGATGGGGTCCTGGAGTGAGAGCAAAGCTGATGTGCCGTGCAGAATAGATATGAGGCATAGTGCTAGCAGCAGAAGAGAGACAAAAGACTCAGTTGTGTGAATTTTCTGTCTCTGAGACCTCTCGGGTCAGCATCTACTGGAAATGATGTTACTTATTATTCTGGCTCCCAGGCTTCTTTACTGATCATCTTAAAGACATTCCTCTGCCGCAGTAAAATAACATTTGCACGGTGCAGGATAAAATTTAGAATTCTTAGTTCTTCAGACAAGTCGCAGTATTTTTTCAGAGCTTAGACAAAAGCTTGGGAGCATCTCTGTTTAAATTGACGGATGTGTGCACTACTCCATTGAAACTTATCCCAATATAAATGCAGTTAATCCAACATAGAATGGGTGTAAAGTCAGAATCAGGTTTCAAATAATTGTTCAGGTCCTGAAATTGTTACACCTAAGTATGTAAGCCACACTAGTTTATTTTTACCATTAGCTAATGCAATAAAGTATTTGAATTTTTCTCCTTGTAGAGGCATGTAATGTGCTTTAGTGAAGTTAATCATGTGCAGCCTCAGGTGACTACTGCTTGTATTTCTAGTTTATTTTCTAGCCTTCTTTTCATTCTCCCTTATTAATAGATGTGCTGAGGTTTCAGAGGAAGCTTAACTTTCTAGAAGCCATTTCTCTTAAACTAGCTGTGACACATGCCTGCCTGATAGATGTACGGTACTCGCTCTCTCTGCAGATGAGTATCTGATTTCATTGGGAGTCCTCGCTGACTCCAATATTGCTGAGACAGCTGCTCATCTCTTTTTTTTTTCCCCCAGTGAGGAAGCACCATGTACTCACTCTAATTACAAATCCTGTGATCTGGCCATTCTTCAGGTTATGCAGCCTGCCTGTAACTTTCCCTATTGAGGTTTTAAAAATGATCTGGAAGTGGAACACCTGTTGCCCCCAAAATATTCAATTTCATTTATTGCTTAGTTTTGTACTGATCCCACTTTGATGTCTTTATTAGGGGCAGAGGGGTAAGAAAGTAAAAGGTTATTTGTTTATTGCTATGTTCATTATAGGGAAAGGCACCGAGAAAGCAAAACTATGGCTCTCTGGCCACTGTTTTGTTTGTGAGGATGCAATACCCAATGTATGCTTTGTGGCTGGTCCTATCAGCTTTGCAGAGCCTCCTCATTTTTGATGGCAGTAGGAATTCTGTGGTTTTGATTCCATGTCTGACAGGTGCTAGTGGCTGTAAATGACTGTTGTAAATGGTGCCCATGGGCATCACGGTAAGGATGAACATACAAAAACTATTAGCCACTTTTCTCACCAGTTATGATTTGATGATGGCCTAATTAAAATTCTTGAATAAATCAGTGGCAGATACCATTGGAAAGTCCATCACAGTCAGATGGGATTCATTGCCTGGAGGTTAGTGATGGTGACAATATGGATAAGAATCAGAAGGAAGGCCAACAGGACACATAATCTGGTGGGAGTCTGTTATAGACCATCCAACCAGGATGAAGAGGCAGATGAAATATTCTGTAAGCAGCTGGGAGAAGTCTCACAATTGATGGCCCTTGCTCTTGTCGGGGACTTCAACATAACACATCTGCTAGAAATACAATACAGCAGAGAGGAAACAGTCTAGGAGACTCCTGGAGTGTGGGGAAGATAACTTCCTGACATGGATGGTGAGGGAGCCAAAGAGAATAGGCACCCATTTGACCTGTTGTTTGTGAACAGAGACAGTCTGGTGGGTGCTCCGATGGTCAGAGGCTGTCTTGGGCAAAGTGATCATGAAATGATGGTGTTTGCAAAGTAAGGAGAAGTAAGGAGGGGTGTGAGCAGAACTGTCACCTTGTGCTTCTGGAGGGCAGGCTGTTTTTAGGAGGCCAGTTGTCAGAGTGCCTTGGGATGCAGTCCTGAAGGGCAATGGTGTTCAGGGAGGCTGGACATTCTTCAAGAAGGAAATCCTAGAGGTGTATGAGCAGACTATCCCCACATGCCAAAAGACGAGCCAGCAAGTTTATATGGCCAGTTGTCAGAGTCCCTTGGAAGGCAGTCTGAAGGGCAAAGGTGTCCAGGAAGGCTGGACATTCTTCAAGAAGGAAATCCTAGAGGCTCACGAGCAGGTTGTCGCTGTGTGCCGAAAGATGAGCCAGTGAGTTGATATGGTCAGTGTTCACTGGTATGGTTTTGTCCAATGTGGTTTATTTTCACTTTACAAGATTATGGCATTTCTTACAATACCTTTTTGACCATATGGAAGTCAAAGCTCTTGAAAAACAAGATACTCTTTTGTGCTTTTACCTTGTCTTCCTCCCTCTGATATTTGAAGTAATGTCTTTGTTGAAACAACTAGATAGCGGAGACTATCCAGAAGATCTTTGGCTGGCCTTGATAGCTTTGTGTGTACTTACAGCCCAACACAGTGTGAATGTGTGCTGACCTGTCCCCTAAGTAGTATTTCCACAAGTTTATTTGAAGTTTATTTTCCAGGAGATAGTGCTGACTGCCCATCTGAGGATGTGTAGAAAAACACAGTCCAAAGAAAAGGTCCACTTAATTAGCTGATAGCATCCCTGTTTTTCTTTCCTAAATTACACTGTTTACCATAGAGCCTATATCATTATATTTTTTTAAAATCTCAGTTATGTGGCTGAACAGTTTGAAAGATACATTAAAAGGAACAAAAAAGGGGTTTTTTCCCCTTCATTTTGAATGACCTCCATGCCCCCTACAACAGGTGCTGGCCTTGGCTGTTGCCCTTTTACACCCTTTGTCCCCTGTTGATGTTCCATCCTGGCAAAATCCTTTTCCTTTCTAACTAATAAAAGCTTCTAATATGCATATCTCTGGGAAACTTATTGTTTGATCCAGAAAATTCCAAAATTATGCTATTTGTCTAGACTTACAAACAGCCTTGTGCAGACGGTCTACTCTTTGGCCCCTATCTGGCATGCATGACACCCAGAGACATGCAGCTGTAGTTATTCTCTTAAGTAGTCTTGTTAAATAAGATTGTGTAATATAAAACAATGAGCAAAAATGAAATGACTGAGTGAAATCCTCATCTCACTGAAGTCTATAGCAGAATTACTTCCATGGAATAGCAAAACTGCTTTATTTATTTTGGATCTGGATCTTTATTTTGCCGATTTTGACTTATGGGAAAGCTTTTTGCATTGACATCACTGTATGAAAAGCAAGTACTCTGTCAACATAAGCGATATCTTTGAACAGTAGGTGACATGATTATTATCTCTACCTTGCCATGTGAAGTTCATTTTGAGTTTGCAGAGCATTCTGCAAGTCTCAGTTAAATCACATCATAAGGGAAATATTGATTTGTGCACTCAAACATGTGCATATACATCCACAAGATAGTAATTCATCCAGAAAACTAGAGAGAGATGCAGCACAGCACATATAAGTGTCCTCTAAGACTAGAATAAATGGGGGCTGTAAATTGGCATATATTAATTTTCCCCATTATTGTTTTTATTGTCTTTGCAGCTGAACTTAGAAGCAGTACAGAAGTTTTTATTTGCACTTTGCTGCTCTCTTGTAGCATAATAAGCAACACAAAAGGAGAGCGTTTGAAATACTCCCAGATGTTCGGCTTGCTAAAGCACTGCACATGTGTCGGCTGTATTTGTTGGCTGTATTTGGTATTTTTAGATTTCTTTGAGATCCAAAACACTATCAAACTCCAACAGCTTTTTCTCTGTGAATCTTCAATCCATGCTGTGTGGCACTCATTTGTATTATATGATGCCAAGGCAGGGGCTGAATAATCAGACACCCTGGCACTTTGATAGATTTTCTGAAACTACAGAAAAAAACCTGGGCTTAGGAATGCATTCTTTCACACCTCTGGTAAAACCCATAGCCACTAGTATTATCCCCAATCTATTATGGGGTTAAAAAGAAGAAAAAACCCCTCTTAACCACATTCTTCCTTGTAAACCACATACAAATTTTTATATGCCTCCTGCCCTGATTCCTCAATGCTCCCCCCCACCTACTCTCTCATGTAAGTTATAAAAAAATTACAGTGTTTCTCCTGGGCACCACGAGGTTGAAGTAGAAAGCACATTTAAAGATGACACCTGTTTTCTATTTAGAGCAGATTCTGAATTTCTGCAGATACACTTGTTTCTCAATAAATGCAGTAAAACAAATTGGACAAGACTCTGCATCTCCTTCCTTCCTCCCTCCCAGGACTTCTCCATCAGGCTTTCCATATCGTCTCCGGGCAAAACAACATCTAACCATCTCCTTCCACCTCAACAGCTCATCTCTGGTAGGAAGCACATGGTGATGCTTGCTTCCCACGCCACTCACTGCAAACATGAAATGACTGATGGGATCACCTTGTTATATCGTTAGGAAATGTGCGGGGCCTCTGAGGGAACACTCACAGCTTCAGGAACCTGCAGTGGTGCAGTCGAAACGCAAACTGACAAGCAGGAGCTTTAGCTCAAGGAGAGGTTCCTCCCCACCGTGCAGACACCCCTGAACCAGCATGGGAGGTGTTTTCTCTGCTATTTCCAGCTTTGGGGCGAGGAGTCTCCTGAGTTATTTTTATGAGGGATTTTTTTTTGCCTCTGTGCGTCCCTCCTGTACACTCTGTGCTCACTGCCCCAGAGCTGCTGAGTGATGGACAGAAGGAGGGACAGTGGCCAGGGTGGTGGCATGAGCCAGCGGGACGTGTGACCCACGTGGAGTCTGTGTTACCAAGCAGAACATGCCTTGGCAGGACTGCCTGGTCACTGACTCCACATTGGCTGAAACCAAGTCTTGGTAAAAGATTCCTTTCTCGGAAAGGGTTCTTAAGATCCAGTGTCGCACTTTGATACCGTATCAGATTGCTGCTGCTGCTACAGCAATTGCTATTTGGAAGGCAGGTATTCACGTGTTTTACAATGTCTTGTTAAAGTGGTTCTTCTATGCATGTACTGAGACTGGGACTGCTGGTCTGAGTGGTGTGGCACATGTAGCACATCTCATTACATCAGAGCTTATGAGCTGAAATGGCCTTAATGGAAAATATCTAGTACAACAAAGAACATTAGTCCCCAAAATAAAAGAGCTATAGGGTCATAAAAACATAGAAAAAATTATATTACAAGGAACATTTGGAGGTTTCTAGTCCCACCTCCTGCTTGGACCAGGGCCAGAGCAGGTTGCTCAGGGCTTCATCCGACTGATTTCTGAAAACCTCCAAAGACAGAGATTTTCCAGCCTCTTGGAATGCATTTTCCCAAAATCAATGTGCAATTTTTAAATGTGTCTCAGGTCTTCAGGTAAGAGTAGGACATACTTTGCTCCTCTGCTTGGAGAGCTATGCAGTGCCTCAGCTGCAAGTATTCAGGTCAGAAGTTACTCCTGTGACTACAGCAAATGACCGTGGTTACATTTCAGAGGGTTTTCCTGGAGCTTTTACCAAGGCCAGAGGATTATAAAGCTACTAGTTATGAGGACAGTGTGAAAATATGCCCACGCAACAGAATCTGGACTAGCTTTACCTCTTGGATGCTCACCAGCCTGGCCTGAGAGGATCCAGGCACTGGATCTTTCACTTGAATTTTTAAAAGACAGAGCCCAGACAAGTGCCCCATTTGTTTCCTCTGCCTACTCCCTACCTGCTTTAGAGACCTCATAGTTGGACTCCTTGACCTATGTTCAAGGCTTACTCTTCTGTCTTTTCTTGTATTGGTATTTCCACTGTAAAGGTTAATATTCAATTTCCATCTAATTCTTTAAGAGTTAGGGACTTCTCCATGGGAAATACATACAAGTGGGTGTAGATTTTTGTGTAGATTTTCTGAATTTAACAGAGTTGATTACTTAACAGAAAATTACAGGAGACTTTATTAGTTCTTGCTGACTTAAAAAGATCCTGAAATATGGTCAGCACTGTCTTTCCTTGGGAAGCAGGCAGAAAGTTCAAACATCAGGAAAGCAGGACCTCCCATTGTCCCATGAAACTCTCACACAGGTCTCTTGTTCAGGAACTGTTGAACCAAGCCTTGACCTGAGACCTCAATTTGGTGTCTATCACAAAATTCATAATGAATTCTCTACCTTGTCACAGTTAAGGGTCAGTCCTGAAAAACCATGGGTTTCAAGTAGCAGAAGAAATTTACAGCTGTTACATTTTTAAGAAGAGGTATTAATTTAGCAAAATTCATCAAGTCTATGAAGCATTTGGTAAGAAAGGAATGGGAGTGCCACTTTAAAGCAGTAAATAAATGTCCAGCATGATTAGAGTATAAATGACTCACACCCTGATTTGGAAGTGAGATATTTGTGCATGTGTAGAACTGTGAGCGAATGAGCAAAAGAAGAGACATCTCAAGAGCAGGGAGAGCAGAGCAGAGCAGTGCTGGCTGGTGCCATGGCCAGAGCAGTGAAGGCAGAGATCCCTGCCCAGTGTGCAGCGGAAAAGAGGACGGCACTGCGACAGGTGAGCTTATCAACTCCAGTGTGTGCTCTGTATCAGGAACTGGGGTGATGGTCCATTTCCTCCCACGCAGAGGTGCACTATAAGGCACAGGAAACAATCTCTTTGCTTTGAATTTTCTAAATGTGAGTTAACATAAACGGTCAATCATTTATATCCTTTGATAAGGATTTGGTATGTGGGGAAAGCTCCATGTTCCCAATGGGAGTAGGATGAGTAACCAGCTGGATCTGATGTAGTCATTGGCTCTGTGATTCCTAACACAAAATTACTAACAGTCTTAATTGGTCCAAAGCATTTTAGCCTTCAAACACATGATTTTTTTTTTTAATCAAAAAGACAGAGGAGATAAAGTGCTCAGCTCCCCAGTCCTCACCAAATAGACAAAACAGTGGCAAGGTGGAAGGCGTGTTCCAGTTTCACAGGTGACCTGGGACATCTGCAAACGCAAACGATCTGAGCCAGACCTTAGACTCTCTCTAAACTCAGCTCAGAGCTAATCAGCAGAACCCAGGACATGATCTCTCTCATCCTGAGGTAAATATCTATGCGTGGCCAGATGAAATATCCACCAAACCCCAGTTTTTATGTTGATTCCGTCTCCACTGATGAAAAAGGAAGAGTACAGGAAGTCCATCTAGCAAGTTGACTTTGCAAACAACATCAGGAATCTTGTTTCTAGTTTTAGAATATTGAAAATTACCTTGTCCCAGTAAGACTTCTGTGAATTAGTGTCCATTGTGGCAAACTGTGGAGTGCAGATCCATAAGGGAATCAGAGGAGAAGGAGAGTTTCCACAGTAATTCTCCAGGAAAGGGTAACTACTAGAGGAAGAGAACACTCAACCCCATGATGGGACACTTTCATGCTTATAAAAAAAAATACAATAAAACACAAAGGGTTAGAGATGAGAATTTACAGAAATATTCCTTAGATGACCTTCATAGATGCAGAGTTGAATTTTTGTTTTGTGGGAAAATAAAGTACAAGGAGTATCTTAGGAAGATTTAAGAAAAGCACAAACAATGCTCAGTGTGTTTTTCTTTTTCTTCGTAGGTGATCAATTTAGATGTCAAAGGAGACCAATCGGAAAATTCTTTTAAAAAGTTACATTGAACATATTCAAGTGGAACTTGTTTCCTTTACATATTCATGTGTTTTGTATTCTGGCATAATTATTTTAAAACATGACTAAAATACAATGAGTTTGATTAAGATGGTTTTAATAAGAAGCACAGAAAATGTGTCTGTATGTAATAATAACAATGAGCCTCATATTTTACAGTTTAATTTGCTGGGTCAACATCTAATGCTTTTCCCATTAGCATTGGTGTGATATGATGTGGAAAATAATCCCGTTTCCCAACAAACTTTAGGAGATAACAAATATTTAATGACACCCTACGTAGAAACAATAAATAAATTTGAGTTGCTCTTGGACTCCTGTGGAAAGAGGTTGTGAAAATTTTATAAGTTGGGAATTAATAAATTATAACCTGGTTGTTAAAATGTGAATCACTAAAGACTCTTGACACCCTTTTCCTTTCTCTAATTAGAATTTTAAAATAAATAAATGAACAAATAAACTTGTCATGTTTGGTGGCTAACTTACTTCTCTGCACAAGTTGTGAAAGTCACAAAAGTTGATCATGTACAGGTTGCATATTTACATCTAAAAATCAGAATTTCTGGAAAGGACAGGAGCAGGATAAAGGACCAGCAGGATAAAACATAACCCATTTCTAAAAACATGTTGTAACATGCAAACAATTACTCACAGAAATTCCTAGAACCTCCAATTACTTTTTAGTGCTCGACATACTAAACAGTCATAAGAATTGTCAGTGCAATTTTCATTAGTAAAGCACAGTCATCTCAAAACACTTCTGTATGTGCCTTTATTTATGAACACTTCACATTCAAATTCAGAATGAGCAGAAATAAACACATAATGATGATACAGGGACGTTGGTCAAAACAAGATATGTAATGAATATTCTGTGCAGCTCATACATTTGTTTGGGAAAGATGGGAGTTATGTAAATGCCTGCCTGGCTCTAGCAGTCCCCTGGGACTTCATAACCTTCCACCTCTGCTGAGCTCTACATGTGCCTATGTGGAAGGGCCAGTTGGTCCTTCCAGGGCTGTAAAGATTCAGGGATGAAACAGGGATGAAGAGGGAAAAGGAGGGAAAGCAAACCCTTAATCCTCAGAGCAGAATGAAGGCAGGCTTAAAAAGTAATGGAGTCTGCCCTTGCTAAATCAAACTCCATAATCTTGCCTGCTGGATTGCACTTTCTCAGTATTCACAGTATGGGACAAAATATGAAGAAATGCACTAGTAAATAACATTAAAGGATGATTGGGTGGGTCTTTTATCTTCCACTTAAAATTACTTCTGTTATTTTTCATGATCTGACTAATCCTTGTGGCCATTTTCCTATCTCTTGTTCCTCTTTTCCTCAGTATTTATGACTCATGATGTCATTGTGACATCATGGAAACCTGCTCTACAGCTGGGCAGAATCAGGCCTTACTTACAGCATCCTGTGTCACTTTCTTTGCATGTCAGATTACTTGAAATGGTGGGTTCAAGTCTTCTGTCCCTGTGAGGTCTACACAGACTTGTGGATTGGATCCTGTTCTAATCTTCCCTGGTCCTCTGTCTGTGTGGCAATCCTTAGGTCAAGGAGAACCTGGGGCCATGGCAGAAAAAGGGACAACTGAATGCAAATAAAACATCCAAAACATCAAGTTTTTGAATTCATGTATGTATCATGTCCATCCTTTCTGCAGACATGCAGTCTATTTCAGATGTATGTTTTTTTATGGACCTAAAAGAGGAGAAAATATTTTCTCATGGATGGATTTGTTCTGCTTCTTTTACTCTTATTATGGTTCTAGGGGTTGCGTGTGATTTAACTGATAAGCTGTATGTGATTATTGTTCAGGTCTGGACAAGAGAAGTGCTCTGTTGTATGCAATAGCAGCATGGAAAAAAAACAGAGAACCTGTCATGGCTGAACCAATCACCTAAGTAGTAGTTGTTTCTTTTAGTCATATGTTCAGTACATTTTTGTAACATAATGGAGCATTTCCTGCTTTTGCATGCATGAGTGCTAGCTTAATTCAGTCAGCTGAATTAATGTTATTTTCTTTAGAAAACAGATTAGAGACTTCAAAGACTTCTTGATTGACTCAACATGTTTTCATAGGAGAAGGTAAATGAAAATAGATAATTGTTTGTAACAAGACCATAAATAATTTAGGAACTTTGCACTCATATTTGTTTCTATTACTAGAAAATCCAGAAATTCAGTAAAAAAAGTCTAAGACCTTAAAAATTATAATATGAGTTAATTTTACATTTGGGGAAAAAAAATGAGGCTCCTTCTTGATGATCCTGCATTGATCCACTTGTGGTTTTTGTTAGAAATGAAAGCATATTAACTTTTACATTTGACTATAACTCCATCTTCATTATACCTCCCTAGCAAAAAATTTGTCTCCCACCTGGCCACCCATTCTTTGTGAGGGAATTAGGCCTACCTGAATGTCCTAAGACATATCTACTGGAAGTATGGTAGAAAGCCATGTTCCTCTGGCTCATTTCTCCAGTAAAAGTTTGCACACAATGACCATGTCAGCAGCTAGTCACTTGTTAAGAAATGGACACCATCAGTCTGGAAAGCCAGTTCATCCCCAGTTTATCATCACTAGTGATAATTTTGACCCCACAGCATCTCACAAAGCAAGTCCCAGACTGAATGAGCCACTAGCCTCCAGCTCATTGCTCACAGAGTACCATGCTTGAGTCCTTTCACTGTGCTTACGTTCCTAGCACCCACTTTTATAGATACCCATCTTGAGGTCAGCAGGGACATTAAGGTTTGTAATGGCTTTTGGAAGCTTAATTTCTCAGTAACAGTGCAAGGGAAGGTGGAGTTAAAAGACCACTAGAGTCATCTTGCATCCCTAGCTAATAGGGTGACAAGCAGAGTTGATGGTGTGGGGAAACCTTAATTTCTGATGTCTATGCCATTGTCTGTAAAGGATAAGTAGAATCTCCGTAAGTTTTAGCAGTTCTTTTCCCAAAACTCAATGATTGATAAAAATAAGACAAAAAAAGACCTGGAATTTCCTAGACTGATTTAGGAAGTAACAATGGTGAGCAGAAAAGACTTTTAAAAATATGATTTAAGCCTTACTAGTGTATTTCAATTCAAGGATTAATTTGCTTCTCACTAGACGCTTGGTATCACGCTCTTTGCAAAGAGTAACTAAAAAAATTCATTAGTGGGGATGGTAAATTCTGCCATTTCAGTCAATGTTGTAAGGTAATGTAGCCTGGAGTTTTGCACAGCTTGGCACTTGCTATAAAATAGGGTATTTCTAATAAGATTTACATTTATTAAGACTACGGTGGCTGCTCCAATCTTGATCTTCTTGAAGTTAAAGGGAGAATTCATACTGACTTGACATAGAATCTTACCCAAACAGCAGGACAACTTGAAATAAAAAGCAACTTTACAGCATCACTCATTTTACTGGGATAAGAAATAACTTTAAATCAGCATTTTTTTCACACCATGTTTTCTTACTTGGATGTACAAAGCACATTCTCATTCACTCATGGAAACACTTGGTTGGCATGGTTATTTTAAAATAAATTACCTTAAAATAAGTTACATCTGTACAAAGCACATAATATACAAGGCACAAGCAAAGGCACTTGATTTAAGTCAAGTATGGGCTTCGAATCAAATTACTGTTTTGGATCCCTAGCATAAAAGTTCTCCCTGTTAGGCAGAACTGTACAGAGAGAGTCAAACTGTGTTATGTTTGTGCCCATACCATGATGTGCACTTGCTGCGTTCCTTTCCCTGATCAAATACAATTATCAGAGAAAGATGTGATCATACAAGGTATCCTCTATGCCATGGCCACCTACCGCAATATGAAGAACAAATTTTAAGGCTGACTTGCTCTAAACACTACCAGAGTTAAACCAGGATATCTCACCTAATCACAAAAGTTCAGCAGAGATTGCGAAAAGGTTCAGCTGCTAAGGTGTTTCTCTGCCTCACCTTGGTGTGGTCATCATGCATGTTGTTATCAATCTTGTTTCCTTTCATGGACCCGTGGGTTCCCTTTCACCAACTGACAACAAACTTAACTTCATAACACTTACTTAGACTGAAAAGAACTTACTTTGTGATGTTATGTTGAAGAATTTGCCTTTTTCAGCCAATAGACTCTACATGAAGCTGCCCAGCATTCTTAAAACTAAAAACCTTTGCATACTGAATTTACTCACATGTTTGGAGAAGATACAAAGTAAAGATAGCAGTGGACTCTGTAGCAACTCAGTATTTCTGCTGCTGATGTCAGTGGATTATGACTGTGTGAAATGTCCTTTTTCTCATGGTATTGTCTTGTAAGAAGCAGAACCTGGTGTGTAATTTTCGCGTTCCTTTATCCCTTTGAGAAAGATCGTCAGGCAGTTTTAAGAAACCTTGTTGTTCTCACAATGTGTAAGGGAGCAAGAAAAACTACCAAGTTCATCTGTATAATTTATTATTTTCTTGGCATCCAGCTTCAATTTTTTCCTAAATAATTTTCTAGCTTTGGGGGTTGTTTTTTGGGAGTTGTGCCGGAGATGCATGCAATACTGAACTTACAGCATATCACAGAGTCTTCAACATGCAGTAAAGAAGAGGAATCAGAAGCATAATTGGAGCTAAACAGTGGATTTTATAGAAGAAAATATGTATAAATAATTGTTTTAAGTATCCCAAGTCTTTCTGCATGAAGGCCTATTTTTCACTCTGAGTAAAATAGCCAGACTGGTATCTGCTCATGAGCCAAGTCACACACTTTTATTTCTATTGTGAACAAGAAAGAGCTTACAAACAAAGATTTAATTCTTTAGCTGAATAAATAGTTTCTTGGCAGCAATTATAAGGGGTTCAAAATGCCTATTATGCTTTGATTATAATTATAATTCTCACTGAGTCATCAACTCCTATAGCAAGGACTGGTATTTTTTAATAATGAAGAACTGAATTTTTAGCCTTGCACAGTCATCTGCCCAGGACTGCAGAAAGGTATCAAGCATACAGCTAATGTGAATGAGTGTTTTCTTCTGCATTGCCATTATTAATTGCATAGTTTGGGGAAATGAAGTATGTCTATAAATGAGCAAGCTGCTTATAGCAAATACATAATTTCAGAATTAGCTTTTTTTCAAGTTATCTATGGATGACATCTCAGGATGTTTTTGGAAAAATTACCAGTGTTTTAAGGTATTCCCTTAGCTCTTTTTCAATCATCTCTGTATCTATTGTGCTCTTTCAGACTCTAGTTGCCCAGTCACCCATTTGAATGCAAGTAATATTAGTCTGGCAGATCTGGTCCATTCCTGTGGGCACAGCAGCTTTCAGTAACCCCAGCAGTTGGGCAAACGCTTGAGGAAATGGTGAAGACTGATACCTAGTTGTCACCACGGCAAATATTAATGGATGTCTTTTGAAGGAAATGTTTTATGTTCAGCAAGCTGGTATTTCTCAGCACATTTCTGTCAAATAGCTCCACAGCTTATGCATCTGAGATGCTGCAGTGTTGTCTTAACCTTACTGACAGCTTTTAGGAAACACTTGAGTTCTGAAACAGCTTGAACAGCATCCAGGAAAGTTGGGAACCCCAGGAAATGCATTAGTTCTTTGTTTCTCTTTTAAAATAACATTGGATTGACATTAAAAACCAACATTCTTTCTGGAGTCACAGTGTTAGACTGTGGCCTCAAGCCATGACCATCATTGGCTATGAAGCAGAGAAGGATCAGCACGAGTAGACCTGGAAGCTGTGTTATTAAAGGAATCTGATCAGCTGAGCCAATATGTCTCTTGGAGATTCAGAGCAGAACATGGAAGAACGCTTTGTGCCAAATCAGTCATTAACTTTCACCTACTCCATCTCACCAGACCCCTTTTAGGAAACAACAGGGACAGCAGTGCTACTACCCTCGTGTTTTTATACTTGGACACACATTCAAAGGCATGAAAGTCCCTGCAACAATGCTTTTTGGTGCCAACAGGGGTTTTCCAACAAGTCCCAGGAGAAGGAAGGACTCTTTGCATCTCCTCTCTCTCCATCCCCCCTCTCATGCATACGTACATATGTATTCACAATCAGGTCTTTATTTAATGGGAGTTGAATTTACAACACATTAAAACAGTGTGTGGTTTGTACAGAAAGTGATAATACGGATTTAATTAGTCTGATCTGGCTTTCTGTGCTAAAACTGAGTATGTTTAAATTATTTTTGTGTCATTTCTTCTCTATTTGCTTTGTATGTATCATAAATAATAATACAATAAGTTTTCAGATGTCTTTTCTGGTGGCTATTAGGCTGTGAAGCAAAATGGGAGTGCTCAGTGGAAGACTAACAACAACTTTATTGTTACAGTACATTTAATTCCAAACAAAACTGAAATTTAGATGACTTTACAAATATTAATCCTTTCACACATCCTGGAAATGCTGACACTTTTTGCAAATGTCTGTTATGGAACAGTTCAGAAAAGCACAAGACAGTTAATTGGGATGGATATGCATTTAATCTTACCTAGTCAGCCAAAAGTTAATTCTGTGGTCCAAGCTAGTAGTGCCAACTCCTCTTAGTGAAAAGCTAATATAACTCACCATCCACCTCTGTGATCAACTGCACTAAACCAAAGGAAAGGGCAAGAACACACAGCCAGGATCAAAGAAATGTGGAAAGACTTTTTCAGGACAATGTGGCTTTAAATTAGTTGAAGCCAGCTCTAAAAACCTCACCTGCTTGTTACAGCTAGAGAAGTCCCTTGTTTCATTTTCAGCTGTGTTTTACTTTTTCTCCCATTACAAGTCCCTTATATTTAACTCTGCAAATTAAGACAAGAAAATATCACGCAGATCACCTGAGGTGCTTGGTATTCATAAAAGTAACATTAAATTTCATATTTTTTGTGGATATGAAGAACAAAGACATATTATCAATATCATTTTGCTCAGCATAACAGAGAGGATGTTGACCAGCTGAGAAGATTTCAGTATGCCAGACAGAATCAAACCGAGAGCAGGAAAATTGAGGAAAAGTAAAAGGAAAGAGGAGATATTCTGAGAAGACTTGACATTAGCAGAGCTGAAATTAAAGGAAACCCTTTGAACCAAAGAGCTTTCCAACTTCTCACTGGTTCCACACTGCGACAAGGGGGAATTTCAGTGACCTGTGTTGTGCCTAAAGGATAAGCAATTCTGAAATACTCTGTGTGGGTTCATTAAGACTTAGCAGCATGTTTCTTTGCCTGGAAAAAGCCAATCCAGGGCTACTGCAATGTTACAGGGAAGGAAGAAAAAGTTATTGTTAGGGACACCACTAAGACTCAATTTGTCATTTTCTGGGAAGATGATGTACTGTCATAATAGAGTGATTATTGAAAATTGAAGAAACTGATTAAAAAAAACCTAAAAGGTTTGACACCAAAAAAGACATCCTAAAACTTACAACAAAGCCTATTCAAAGTTACCAGAGGAGAAATTAGAGAAAGAGCAAATTTAAAATAAAAGCACAAAGGTAACCTATAGATATACTGTGGACTAAAGCAGCAAGGGAGTCACGTTTTTTTTTAGAAAATAGGCATCCATTCTGAAAAAATTCTGTACGAATGAGCTCAAGGAAAGGTTGATGAAAATGGAACTCAGGAAGAATTAAGAAGAACATAAATACATATGCAATTTGTTTAGTTGTATCCAATACAAGGCATATGCCAGTGTTTACTTTAAAAGCACTGTGTAGAGAAACTATGGGGGAAAAACACTTATTTTATCTTCATGAAAATTTCTGGATGCAGGTATTGGACTTATTTCACTCATTTATCTGATATTAAGCTAAATCTAAATTAACAAAAATACTTTTTCAGGTTTTTTGCTTGCTTGTTTGTTTGTTTGTTTTTTAATCTGAGACGAGGAAATTTGAGTCTTGGTAAGTCAGAGCAATAAGCATTAACAGAGAAATTCACCAGAAATTCACTATCTCCTAATTAACCAAACCCAGCTGACAAAGATGATGTTCAGTTCACAGGACTCTTCTTCAGATGTTGGAATTGGTGGTTTTTCCACCTGCACACCAGATGGAGCAGTGACAGAGACCTTAGCCAAGGGTTGGTGTCTCACAGTGCTGCCACAGTCTACTGCCTCAGTTCAGGGCATGACCAGGCATCCATGATCAGGAGTGCCTGGAGGTATCATGGAAAACAGCGAGTTTTCAGGGTGTTTTGGTGAGGAACTCTGCCCACAGGGCATCTCTTCTGGAGTCACTAGTTTGTGGAAATGAACTGGAGGAAACTGACTTTTGTAGCTGCTGTCTTTTGTCATTCCAGTGCCATCACCCACACCCTTTTTCGTTGCTTTTAGAGATTGTCTTGTATTCATGGCAGGGGAGCACCCTCTAGACATTTGCCCAGAAAAGGGCTTGTTCTACAGCATGGGACAAATGAGACAGGAAACTGTAGATTTGGAATAACATGTATACATGTGCAGGACTGTGATCTACTTCCCACAGACAAAAAAAATCCTCCCAAGGGGCAAACTGTTGTGTCCTGTGACCAAAAAAAAA
>VZRZ01000984.1:240172-319156 GCA_013398175.1 Climacteris rufus
AAAGCATTCATGTACTGCAATTGTAGGATTTGCTTTATAAGGATTTCGTAATCTTTTTTTGTCTTTTTGCATCAGGACTACTAAGCCCCTAAGAGACATTTTCAAGACATTGTATGCAGACTAACTCAATGGCACACTACAAATTCAGGTGCTGAATTAATAGTGGAAGAGGCTCAGTGTTAAAAAGGGTAACTAAATACATCAGACTACTGGAATTTCTTGCTGTATATACATTTGATTAACTTTTATACTCAATGTTTATGTTAGTGCACTGTCTAATGCATTGTGGAAGTAATACATTATATTATATTGCAGATAAACACATGGAAATGTATTTGTTCTCATATTAAAAATGTCATTATTGGTTTAAAATTGGGACTTACATAGTCTGAAGTTTTTGTTTATTTCCTTGGGCATTGAATTCAGTTGTTTTGATAAAGTTTTTTTCTAACCTGCCACTAATGCTATTGACAGTTCTCCCTTTGTCTCTGTGTCTTCCCACTCCCTTGCCTGGACAATCATTTCTCCTTTGCTTCATGAATCTCTATTCTTGGAGAGACCTTTTTTCCTAGTACTTAGCCGTGAAGATATCTCCCCAGGGATGTTCATCTGATGTTCTTAACAAAAAAAAGCCTGGCATTCTGTGAAACTTAGATGCCTTTGGGTTCCACAACAGATCCAACTTTTTCTTAGATTCATTAACATTTTTAGAAGGACTTGGTCCTGTCATAAAAACCCAAACCACCACTTACTTTCATTATCAAGAACCAAAGGAACCCAGTGGCTTCATGACATTTTCACAGAGAACAGTTTGTAGTGGTAATTTCTAAATTCAAGTAATCTACAAGCCTTTTAGGAAACTCTGGGGATGTGAGTACATGCAAATCATGTACAGAAAAATTTTCTGGCTACATATAATGCTCTTACATTTGCTTTGTTTTAGCCTTAGGTCATGTATTATCGGTAGTATTGTATGAGTTTTAACTTACTTTTAGCAATTTTGCTTAAAGCTTTCTCTCCTACAGCACAAATGTTGTCACATGGTTTCATTTTATCTGCTGTGTGCACATATTTTGCCATTTTTGGGGTATCTTTCACAATCAGCTATTCCAATAAGTACTGTATCATTTATGTCTGACTCATTAACTATGCAGTCATTTCTGTTTCACTTGGTTTTGCTCTTAGTAAAAAAAATGTTTTATCAAAATGGTAAAGCTGAGCAAATAATTTACATCAAACACTTTATCTTCCTTCTCCTTCTGGAAAATCTATGACCAGATTGCACCTATTTCTCAATTATTAATTATTTATACTTTTCCAACACTGACTAATTCATTTATTACTATATGGATTAATTACAGATATCCTAAACAGAAATTAATTTCCCGCACTCTATAATTAGTCAGCCAGGTCAGGTTGCTTTGTCTCAGATCCCTGGGCCATGTCATGCATAAGCATTCTTTACTCAGAAAAATGAAAATACTAGTGAAAGTAAAGTGGACAGTCCATTAATGTTTACAGAAAAACACAATTTGTTTCTTTCTAGGTAAATGGACCGTGTTTTGGATAAGAATTTTTATTCACATTTATATGTCAGGTTGTGAGAATGCTAAGTGTGCAGTAGGGAAGTGAGGCTTTGATTTGTAAATTGATGTATGAGGCTCTTTTGAGTATCTGCAAAAGGTCTGAGTGACACAAAATTCAATACTTATCATCTCCTGAGTGTGGGTCTCAGACATTACCCTCCCTTAAAAAAGTGCAGTGAAATCAAGATAGAGCTATGGGTGCTTGTTCAGGCAAGACCAGCTTGAAACCAGGGCATTATCTTTCTGTCATGGTTTAACCCCAGCCCTCACCAAGCCCCAGGCAGCTGCTCCCTCACTCCCCCACCAGTGGATCAGGAGAGAGAACCAGAAGGGTAAAAGACAGAAAACTTGTGGGCTGAGATAAAGACAGTTTAACAGGGAAAGCAAAAGCCACACCCACAAGCACAGCAAAACAAGCAATTTATTCACCACTTCCCATGGGCAGGCAGGTGTTCAGCTATCCTTAGGATAGCAGGGCCCCATCACATGTAATGGTTATGTGGGAAGACAAACACCATCATGTCAAATATCTTCCTCCTTCCTGCTTCTGTCCCTCACTTGATACACTGAGCATGATGGCATGTGGTCTGGAATAACCCTTTGGTCAGTTGGGGTCACCTGTCCAGGCTGTGCCTCCTCCGAACCACTCATGCACCCCCAGCCCCTCACCACCACGGCTGTATGAGAAGCAGAAAGGGCCTTGGCTCTACGTAAATCCTGTTCAACAATAACAAAACCATCTCTGTATTATCAACCCTGTGTTCAGCACAAATCCAAAATGCAGACACTGTAAGGCAACTATCTCAGCCCAAACCAGCTCACTGTCTTTGGAAAAGATCAACATCTGCCTCTACTGCCCCCAAACAAGATCAACAGTGGCATTAATTTTCCCCAAAGGGTAGCATTGCCTCCTCAGTGGTTCCCCTGAAAGCACCACACCAGGAAAACTGCTCCAGTCTACTTGTGAGCAAGTCAGAAAAAAGCCATGATGTTTGCAAATTCAGCCAGGTCTCTCTCATGCCCATTGCAGAGAGGAGCTCGGGGTGCTTCTTCAAAAGCACGACTCTGAATATCCCTTTGGTGAGGGACAATTTGTCAATCACAGATAAAGTGCTGGGCTTCTCTCAGCTCCATGTTTGCATGAAGACTAAATGAGTTGTTTCTTCTAAATAAATAAATTTTTAAAATCTGAGTATGCACTGTGGAGGGCAGTTTAGTTAGTTGTTTGAAAGGATATGAGAATCTGGCCACAGTATGCAGACAAATATGCAACAAGTACATGATTTTAAAGGTGTTTGACAGCAGTAAGCTTTTCAGAATCGAACTTCTTCTCCCAGGCCCATCCTTTGAGCCTGCTACCCTCTTGACTCACTCTCTAGGGAGCCGATCCCTCTGTTAGTAGTTAGGGTGCTATTAGACCTGTAGTTGACACAGAAACAATTTGGAAACTGTCAGGGCAGTCTTCAGCCTCTCAGCATGGATTTGTACTGCTCAGCTAACAAGCCAGTAACATTTCAAAGCCTAAAGAGAAAAGATGGTTAAAGCCAGAACTATAGCCCCTGTCAAGCACAGGTGCAGGAACCGACATCACTTCAATCTTTAAAACAGGGTCTTGTTTCATTACTTGGGTCAGCCTTTTAAAAAACATGGTTCTTCAACATTCACCCTCACCTTCTACGGCCTTAAGGCCTGGAAGTGGCCAGGCATTGGGTAAGTTCATGCTGGAATGGGTCATCATTGGCACCAACCTCCCAAGTGGGTAGTCATAATGGTCATAACATAAAAGAAATGTCTGTGGTGGAATTGTGCTTTCTATTAGCACCCATGATGTCTGTGGTAATGAATCTGAACAGGTATTTCTGCTGAAGTTGGCCAAACTGTAAGAGAAATTAATGCATATGGATCCATGACCTGCATCTAGAACTGGATTTTACTTCAGGTCACATCCCAGTACACAGCAGACAGGAGGAAATTATCTGCTTGATAACTTATTCTAGGAAAATGCTTTGAGTGGAAACAATCAGTGAGATATTTGTCTTCCTTATTCAGCAGTTACATATTCTCTGTTCTCTGCAGAACATGGTAATATTGTGGGGTGATTTCCTCACTGTCAGCTTTTAAAAATACGACACTAATTTGTTGTAGTTGGAGTGGCTCTGCTGGGAACTCTTCCAAAGCAGTCAAATACCTACATGGACTGACTTGGCTGCCTGGCTTACTACATGCACTCTAAATATGGCAGGGTGAGGCATATTAGAACATACCAGCCTAGTCACCATCTCCCTGCTCTTGTACTCTTCATAGTAAAATCAATGCACATTGTGCTCTCAGGCTGGGGCTATTTTTAGGTGTTATTTTTCCACTCAGTCTGCAGCTGTTTTCAGTCACAAGCTTCTTTAACTAAAACAAATACACAGTCCTTGGCAAAGGAGTGGTTGTAAAGAGGACAGAAGTGTGCACATGAGTCTTGTGCCTGCCTCACAGGGTTTTATGTAGGGAGGGTCAGAGGGGAGCAAAGAGGACCATTATGTCCTGGGAAGCCAGGGTTAACACTCACCATCACGATTAGCCCAACTTTCAGCCCTCTTCGGAATGACTGATGAAGGGCAGGCTTCTCAGGGCAGAAGAATGTGGGAGGAGGCGAGCTGGAATGCTACCAGACCCTGCATTATCTGCAACACCTCCCTAAAAGATACACACAGACACCTTCCTTGATGAGCCTTTTGCCTTTGCTATGCACAAGCTCCTTCAGCAGAGTATGTAGTCCCATCAGCCCTACTGCATTGTTGTCATTTCCTTCTTCCCTCTCCACCTCGGGGAATAGAAAGAATTGAAGGAATGGGAAGTTATCACATGGGATGCCTCAGAACCAATAGGTCTCTGAACAGGACCTGTGGCTTTGGGGGCATTTCCTAATCTCTGCAAAGTAGAGCTTCCCCTCAGTTACAGAAAGGAAACTGCTTTATTCTTTCTTCCCCACTGCTCCCACTCTGTCCCAAGGAAGCCATGGAAGTCCCCAAGGCCAGAGCTGCAGCTTCAGTGCGGGAATGGCTTGGTTAAGCTTCCTGTTCATTAAGAGCAGAAGACAGCAGATTAATCCAACTATGTCTTGTTTGGTAATTGAGATTAATGTCATAACAGAATACGTTTGAAGTCAAGAGGGCTTATCAGTAGTCAACCAACTGCTTTTAGTGCTGTTTGTCAGGTTCAGGTGATGGAGAGAGATGAAATGGAGTGATTGCATTGTCTGAAGCCACTCCCATCCATCCCACTGGACACCTTCACAGTGTTAATAGGTAAGGCACTGAGAAGACACAGGTCTTGAGATGCTTGTTAACCTTTAGTGCTGCATGCAAGCCATGAACACTGAGAAGCTGTATGCCCTCCCAAAAGTTTCTCATGTCATAAATTATCGTGGTTATGCTGGTAAACATGAGGACACGAGCAGGCAATATCTTAATTTTTCCATCATCCCATTCAATTCATCTGAGGAATATTACTGAAATAAGGGGAACACTCTCATGGATAGTGCGTGCGATGCTTAACATCAAAAGTTGGAGGGATTTGGAGCTCAAATTATAAAATCCCAGTTGACCTCATTAATCCACAAGGCACATTTCTGACATGGAATAAGGGCCAGAGTGTCTTGCAGATATCATGCTACTGAAAAAGCTTTATTTTGTGATACAGGCCCTTCCCTGTGAGGCTGGTGCAAGTAAAAGAAGTATAATTTTAGCTTTCTCTGTTTTCACTAAGCAGATTGCTAGTGCCACTACATAAAAAGCTAGCTAGCTATGGTGGTAATTAGAAAAAGCTGCATCATGAGAGTCATTTATGCTCATCTTTTGACTCACATTGTTGAAAAATCAGCTTTTGGTAGGGTTTACTGTTTTGTTAGAAACTTTCTCACACTGTTCATTAGGAGAAGCACTGTCACCCTTCACGTGGACTGTCTAAACCACAGGTGTGAAGTGCCTCTTTGTGCTATACTATCAAGTTCTTCAGCAGGTTTTGTATGAAAATCAGACACTCCTTCATGAAATCAGAAGTGCCCAGATTATGTTTCACATGCGTGAGTTTCCTTGTTTTTATTAAAATTAAGTTTGCTCATTTGCCATTTTCAAGCTATTTTGAAATGAGGATCACCTTGTATCCTAGGAAACATAGTGAGAATTTTATATGTGATCACATTTTTATCCATGTTATGAAAAAAGCAGATGGTAATTAGGTGCATTATTCATAGGAAAGCTTGTTGAGCGCAGGGTCTGTATGGCTCCAGCTTCGATTAGAACTTGTTTGGAAGAACTACTTCATACCTTTCAATTGCCCCTCATTAAGTGCAATCACTACTCTTCCGTGGCCCCAGTGTGCTTTAATTTGTGCAAACCAGCATCCACAATATAATACAGAAAAAAACCCAGCAAATTTCTGGGGTCCCTTTCATTCTGCTGGACATCAGTGTGATCTTACTGTCCATCTGAATTAATTACTATTTACTGCAGCTGCAAATGTGCCTTGTGAGAGACCACTTAACAGCAGGAGGGCTGCAGAGCTGTCATGTTTCAAGGACACCACCTGAACCTTTGGGAGAGACCAGTTCACCTACTTAGGCAGAGGAAAGGATGCTGACGGCACACGTAGAGGCTGGGCCACTTGGCGTAAGGAGGGCAAGTGTCAGGATTCCTGCATCTCCAAGCTTTCCACCACAGAGAGAGTGACAGAGCAGCAAAGGCAGAGCCATGATGCAGCAACAGCAAAGTGTCTTCACTAGGAGTTGTTAGCTCAACAATGACAGGAAAGTAGGACCCACCACACATAAGTGCCCTTCTTTCTCACTGAAAAAATCTTGTCAGCCTAGCCCAGTCTTGCACTCAGGCTTTCTCCAGAGACTTCTCTGTAAAAGAAACCCAAGAAGTCCTCACAGATGGCACTCAGACTTGGAGATCTCCATATGGAAAATATTTTTGGAAAGACAAATAACTGTAACTGGGTCAGACGAGATTTTTTTCATGCTGCCCCTGAAAATAAAAGAGGGACAAGGCTATTGTTTGTCTGCTTATGCTACACAGAGGCTTCTGTAACCTTCCACAGCATGCTACAGAGGGCATATAAGGATGTTCAAGTGCATATTAACTCTCGTATCATGCAAGAAAATGTGTGTGTTTAAGAGAGAGGCTATTTGATCTTATCACTACTGTAGCTGCCTGTGTTATTAATTTGGTGGTTAGGATATTAGCAGCTTCTGCTACGTCATCTGTATTTGCTTCTAAAGAAAATAATTTCAGCGTTTCCCTTAATGACAAACTAACACTCCAATGTCTTCTCTCTCCTCTGCAGTAGACAATACACTTAGACAGTGCCAACTGTGTCCTGCAGAAATAGATTGCTTTGAAGTAGCGCTCAATAAACAGATGTGAGGATTCAAATAAACCTGGCAAAATATACACTTGACTAAACAATGCAACAGCATATTTGAGACTCTTTTCTGCATTTGAAATGTTTGCCAAGTCCCTGACTGATACAGTAGATAGGGTAGTCCTCAAAGATTCAACACAGCCATCTTCAACATCGGTCTCCCAGAAGAAAGGCAACACAAAACTGCCAGAAAATCAAAATAATTCAAATTCTCTGCTTTGCTAATAATAAAAGTGAAGAAAAATTTGCTCTTTCTGTTCTTTGCTTAGAATTCCTTATGCGTTGAGTAGTCTACCATGTGAAGTCTCACCATGATTTCCAGTATAGATTATTATAATTCATTTTCAGACTTCTGCGATCAGACAAGTTGCTCTTCCCTCCAGTAACCCATCTCAGGAGTGACCTTAAGACTTGTGACAAGTGCCTTTTTTGGTTCACTCTCTGGTGCTTCTGGTAATTAGATATTTGTATTGCAGCAACCTATCAGACTGTCAAAGGCACACCTTTCTAAGCACAATATTTCTGACAGGATTGTCAATCCCATTCCACATGAGACCCCACATGAACCACAGGAAGGCTGAGTTCATAGTGTCCTTCGTCATATGATTTCCACCTACACAATAGCTCTGAGTTCCCAGCTCAACAGAAGCACAGGGGACATAAATGTCCTTCCTTCCTCCCTTCGTCCATTCCTTCCATGAGTGCCACTTCCCTGATCTCTCCAGCCTCTCCAGGTGGTGGTACTAGCCAGTGTCACATACTGACACTTCACACTACAGTTTGCTGTGAAGAAACAAAAAGCCCAAATCTACAATCCAGTTTAGTCATAGTGATGCTGCCTAAATAATTAGAAAGGACCTGAAATATGGTGAGCATGGTGGGCATGGTGAGCGCATAGGCTGCCGTTCATTTGTCCCAGTATCAGTACTTGTATCTAAACCCCTAAGCTCAGGTGTCTGTCTCAGAATCTCTTAGCAGCCTACTAACAGCCTTTTCCTAGAAAAAGGCCTGACCATGCCAGGGGGGTTGGAACTAGATGATCTTTAAGGGCCCTTCCACCCCTAACCATTCTATGGTTCTGTGATTCTAAAAATACCCATTCTCCTTTGTAATCATCCCATGTTCCACCTACCCAGTTACCACATCCTCCAGACCTCTTAATTGCTTTTCCAGAACAGGCATGTGACCTTGCTACAAGCTTATCAGCCGAGTTGAAAATACGAAGTGAAGCAAAACAGATGGAATTTCATAACCAATTACATACTACAGAGGGAACCACAGTGCATAGGTTTCTCATGTTCAAACTGAAGTCAGTCATCTTGTCAAGCCTCCCTGAAGCTCTGACAGATCCCCTATGTTTCCTTCTGCAGTGAGACCCTGCACGTTGTGAGCATATTTGATCCTGTCTAGGGAATTCCCAGTGTGAAGCCCACTGCCCAAAGAGACCCTTAGGTACCACGAGCACAGTCTACTCAAACAAGAATGTGAGATCTTCAACACCACCAGATATTGAATGGGTGGGAAAAAATTACATCATTATCCTACCCACGACTGAATTGCGTTGACAGGTGTCTCACTGAGGACATAAAAAACAACTGACTACTGTAGATGAGTGGAAAAGCTGAAAAGTGACCTAGGAGGCTCCCTTCAGAGGGATGTGTTCCCCCCTGAGGAGCTCATCTTTGGCTCTATTGACACACTTCACCTGAAGCCAGTGTGCGGCACAGGGGAAAACAGAGGAGGGGGCAATGAAAGACGGTGAGCTTAGGGAGGGATGGATCAGCCCTGTTCCTTTCTGAGCTGCACACCTGCAAGTGTAGAAGAGAGGGGGAGAGAAAGTACCACACTGCTTGTTGTGAAAGGTTACAGGAGTAAAAAGAAACACAGAGTTAATGTAGAAAGATGTTTCCAGCTAGTACTGCTACAGCAGTCAATTGAATGTGTGTCAATTCCCTTTCTTCCTCTGTGCGCTCAATATATATATTTAGATGTGAGCAGAGACATTGTTAATCTCAGATCCCAAATGCCACTTTGATAACTGCCAAGATTTGGGAGGGGCTGCTGTAGCAACAATAACGCAACGTTATGTTTTCTGTCCTGATGGACGATTGTATGTGAAGTGCTCCTGTCTCCAATATGTACAATATTTCAAACTTTCCTGCCAAAAATAAAAATGGAAAAAATCAAGAAAGCCTTGAGGCAACAATAACTTATTTGACATCAAGTTACATGGGTTTTACATGTTTATTTCCTCAAATATTCAATTAAAAGCTTACTTACTGTGGCAGATGTCATATCACATGGTGCATATGCTCCCTCTCCAATACAGAGCAGCTTTTTAGAAATTACTGCCAAAATGTTGTAAGAACTTTTATAATGGTTTCAGGATGAAGCATAAAATGTAATAAGCCACACATTTATGCGCGTATTTTATTGATCATTTAGTACTAGCTTTCTGTTTGGGGGTGGGGGTTTTTTGATAGGTTTTTTTGGGGGAGGGAGGAATTGTTTCCATGAAGAGAAGGGGAGAAGGAAGCTGGTGGATATTTGAAAAATATTCAAAACAAAGCATAGGTGCTTTATCATGAAAAGACTACTGGAGTGACCTGAGCGATACAGGTTTCTTTTGATCTGCTCTGGTTCCTGAGTGCAAAGCACAAAAAGACCTGTAACTACCTAATAAGAATTACTTCAGTAAGTTTAGTTCCACCGTAGTAATTTTGCTTCTCTGACAAAGATCTCTGAAAACTCTGTTACGGGCCATTTGGTTAGCTATTATGTGGGTAAAACCAGGCTGTATTCCAAAATCTTTGTCTGATTTCCATTCATAAATTAGTGCATGTGTTAACCAAACTTAGATTAAATATTAAATAGGTGTAATACATCTACATGCATCTATCCAAATCTAGCATAGCCAGCTGTTACACTTCACAGTGTAAGCCAGTCATTAGTAACTTTCAAGAAAAAAGATGTTTTCTGGTGGTCAGAGTCATCCATACAGGAAATACTGCATACTTTGCCATAGAATTTAAAATCTAGCCCTTACTCAAGGATGATGGACTACCTACACAAGGGCCTAATCAGCCATGATGATCTTTCTTTTAACTAGTACTATTAAAACAGCTCAGAGAGAACGCTAAACATCTTGAGAACAGAGCTGTGAAAATGAAGAGTGAAAGTAACAACACTCGTATTTGTTTGTGCCTGCTGAAGCCTTGTATAATCCCAAGGAACAAAGTCCCTGGGAAGATATTAGTCTTGTTCAGCAAAGGAGCATCAGACCCAGGAAGGAGGGTGAGTTTTTACAACATGGCCGTAACACGTGCCAGCTGACATGTTACACACAGGGCTGGAGTGAGGCAGTGATATGGATCTGTCTTTGCTAGTGTCGGTGCCTGCTCCAATCTCTGTAAACAACACATGTCAGCACTGGATCAATATACTTGAAATGACAGCAATTTATGGATTTTGAGGAGCTTTTAGGAAAAAAAACCCCAAATTTCCAAAGTGTCTTCACTGCAGGGTAGATCCTGACTGTCACCTGAACATAACACTTAGTTCTCTGTGGGCAACCACAGAAGAGTCTTAAACCCTAACTTTCCAGTGCTTTCAGCCCAGGACAGGTAGTGTTTAAACTTAAGCTTTTGTTTCAATTCAGCATGGGCTTCTGATCCACTTCCTTTGCCATAAGAAGATGGGAAAGAAGCCCACAGCTGTAAGGCTCCCAAAACATTTCTCTTTCCTCTTCTGGAAGTGATTCTGAACTGAAACTCCATGTTTGACTCCTTTCTGCAAAACTTCTACAGCATGCAAGCAGAGATGCCATGCACCAAAAACAACAACAACAAATAAAAAAAAAAAACCAAAAAAACCAAGCCAAACCAAACCAAAACCAACCAACCAACCAACCAACCAAAAAAAAACCAACAAAAAAAGACTGGACAAACTCACTTGTTTAAGATGAACAGGGCAAACTCTGTTTTAGGGGCTGCCCAACATCTAGTAGCCCAACAGAAGCGAAGCTGCTGCAGCTCCGTGACTCCAGGTCCTGCCAGTAGTAACGCTGAGTATGTATTTCCAAGATGCACACACAGACATGATCATAGAATCATGGAATCACTTACGTTGGAAAAGACCTCTTAGATCATCCAGTCCAACCAGTAACTCACCACCGCCAAATCCATCCTAAACCGTGCCACTCAGTGCCACATGCATAAGCACATGTACAGATATATGCAACATAGATCCCTCCTTAGATGCTCAGTCTATCCAGTAGCTGGCACTTAGATCCCAGGTCACCTCAGCTGCGGGCACCTGCATGTAGAGGTACCTGAGGGCCACAGTCCTCCTCCACCTGCTGGTACTCAAATCCCCTCTCTGTATGACAGATACCCACACACACACATATACACTCACTATGGATCCGCCTTGGACACTGAGACTGTCCAATAGCTGGCCCCTGGATCCCCCTGCTTCCCTGGTACCTCATGCACACACACACACACACACACACACACACACACGCACACACACAAATAAGCAAACAGGTCTCTCTGGTAGCTTGTCCAGACCTGTGGTCTCTCCAGTGCCTGACCTCAGCCAGCTCTTAGCTCCTCTTGTCTCTCCAGAATCCATCCCACACCATCCAACCTCTCTCATACCTACCATGGTTGGACAAGTGCCCTGACCAGCAACCTCTCTACACGTGGCCAGACCCTTCCAGCACACAAGGCAGAGGAACGCTACAGCAGGCACACAGTACTTGGTGCAATTTGGTTAAAACTGGACTAACCACTTAATCAGAACAATTGTTGGATTTTTCACTGAGCATTCTTTGGAGAAGATGGTCCTGGGATTCCACAACTTGGTATGCATGTTTCACTGCATGCCATAGGCAGGTATTACGATGAAAATTACCTTGTAAAGTAAGGATATGTTTTGTAAAAACACCAAAACCAAGGTAGATTCATGCACTTTTTAAAGTAATTGATTACATTAGGATCTGGAAAAGGTAACTAAAAACTGCAAAAAAGGTGTCCTGCCACTTAATTTCAAATGAAATTTGAAAAGACATTTTCCTCTTCTCAGATGCTGTAGTTTGCAACTGGATTCATTTAGATTAGATGGTAAAATTCCATTAGGGTGTACAATTAGATGAATAAGGACATGAGCAAGTGCAGAAGTGATGTTCATTTTGTGGAACCCAGCCTATAAGAACATTACTTATCCCTGGTTTGACACAGTTTGTTTCAGTGATGAAACAAACCAAAGTATTTAAAGTTGAATGGTACTTTGAGCATAAGGAAACAGACTGCAATTAAAGCACAAACACCACATTTTACATATATACCAATCCCAGTATTACTGATCATTTTTTAATGCATTCCAAGCTTGCAACTACCATTCCTTGGAGACAATTGGTCCTTTGTCATTTTGATAGAGAAACACACAAAAGAGACATGGGAAGCCTTTTCCATCCGCCCACATTTCCCCATTATTTTCGACTGCTCCCTTCAGCAAGTTTTGAAAGACATTTTTTGGTTCAGTTTCACACAGATCCAGCATTTCTAGCTACATTATTGATTTTTACAGCACCATCTAAGGTGCTCTAGGGTTTGGAAATTCTTCCATGACACTACGTTATTTGTTATTTTCTTTTTCTCAGCCCACTTTTATCACTGCTGTAGTTGTACAGGGTGTATTGCTCTAACCCTCTGACATTAAGCCATACTCCAGGACTGGCTGGTGGTCAAAAGTTGTTCCTTACTGGCCAGTGTCTTTAATTAAAAAGCTGGTGAGATCAATGCCAGCAACCTTACAAGAAACTCTGAGTGCTGACAGCAGTCGCATTAGCACGTTAACTTTGGGAATTGCTCTTCTGGGCTATCCATCTCCCTGGAATGCTAGGCTGGGATTCAAAATGTGCATTTCTGCCAAACCTTGTGAGTTATAAGAAGGTTACAGAGAATATGAGTCAGAAAAGTAAAGCCTTTGAAAGAGTCCTGCTCCACAGACGCGGTTCCCCAGAGTTACTGTGAAATCCAACTTGCAGAGCAGAGCTTGGAAGGAAAGAAAGTGCTGGAATTTAATTTCTTGCACAAGACTGAAAAGCCTTCTTAAAGACTTAACCTGACAGCAAACCTTCTACAAAAATATATGGTGATTTAGGGTGTCTATTGACAGCAGAAAGCATAGACCAAATATCAACAAGGGTGTCCTCCAAAAAGCCTGCTTACGAGCTTAGTTTGTCGAGGAACAAAGAGCAGCATCTATAGCAATAGCTGTTTCCTCTTGGGTCTTTTGGAAAAGAACCCTGCCTACATCTCCCCTTCTTTTTCTCAAGCAATGGCTACTCCAGGCTCTGTTCAAAGACACATGCTGGTGAAGGATAACAGGCATTATCCCTCTTGAGCTTAAAATCTCTTGTCTTAGAGGAACACCACGGTCATATCTATTATGCAGCTCAGTCCATTCCAGCCTAACAAGGGAAAATTCCTGCTCACTTCCAACTACAAAGTGAACATAATGATTCTGGAAAATAAAAAATAAACAAAATAATAGAGCTGAAACATTGGCAGGGTTCTGTCAGGCATGAGGAATCTGGGTGCTGAGTCTTCTGTTATCACAAGTATTTGTGGAAACCCAAAGATAGTTTCCATCTTCTCTCCATACCCACATGGAAATATGGGAGCTAAGTGAAAAGTCAGCACCAGCAGTTGCTCAAAAGTACTCTGTGGTTGCTGAGAACTAGTCCTTTGAGATGGTGCATGCACTAGACCTTGAACTGAAAAAGCAAACAGCATGCAGGATATTTTTCTTCGTACAATGAGAAATTGGGATTCACATTAAGACACCTAAACTTAGGTTTTCACATCTGTCCAAGATACTGCTGCAGTCACCGGAAACTTAAGGGCTATTCAAACACATCTAAAACTTGATTGCTACATTTGGTCAGTTGACGAGCTGCAAAGCTACATTAAATTTAAAAGTCTAAATCTGCAAGCTGAATCTCCCCCCACCCTCTCTGTGGAAACAGTTGGAACTGTGCAGCAAGAAATGATTGTAGCAATAACCAGACTGGCTCTACCTTGAACAAAGAACTTGGTCATGGAAAGACGGAACATGTGTTCATACACTAATGAAACAGGTGATTCCTGCCAGAAAAGGATAAAATGAACAAACAATTCCCTTGATTTGACAGGTCAGTTTTAAGATCTTGTTACAAATAGACTTTGAGCTGGTTTATGGCATCATGCTCAGTGTGTGAATAACTAAGAAAGTGTTGCTACCAGCCATTCAGAACTAGGAGATTGAATTACATTAGAGCTTTTTGGGATTTGTTTTTAATCAATCAGTGTCAAGGGGCATAATTTTCTGCATATCTCTCTTCTGGAGCATGTAGTAGTTCTCCCCTTTGGACCTACCTGTGACAGTCACTGCTCAATTTCAGCTTTTCAGTTGAATATTGGGACCTCAAATATGTCCATATTGCAAACAGGATTGAACAAAAGGTTGATTTTTCCAGAAACTGTGCACAATTCTTTTGAGGGGGAAAACACACTAAAGTCCTGTGGACTGGAGGCAGAAATGTGGACACTGACCAGAAAATATCACTGGCGGGAAATAACAGGAATCAGGAACAGTAGTTTTAGTAATTTAAAAATTAAATTCTAATAAAAATGCCTAAATATGTTCTAAGCAAATAAGGAAAGGAAATATAACTGTGATATATTCTCGTACATTGTTAAAACTCTATAGAGCTCTTTTGTTTTACATGTGGAGCAGTGACCTGTTCCTGCTGGTTTCAGCTGATTTTACTAATAAAAGTTTTCTGAGGTGAATGTATCTCATACCAAAGCAGGTGTTTAGGAACTGGGATAATTAAATGAATCATTCAGAGTTTTAACTCAACTTGATCATATTATGATGGAGAAATTTAATCATAATATATGATATTGACTTAATTATTGTAAACCAAACCAGGTGATCTAAGAGATTACACCTCTGAGCCTGTCATGGTACACAACCAAAGGGAAAACTTCTTTTTTCCTAAAGATGCCATATTTTGGAGAACTTTGCTTGCTTATATGATTAATAATTTAAGAGGATGTGTTCTGACCTGTCAAAGAATATTAAAAGAACTATCTGAAACAACCTTGCAAAGTAGTTCAAATATGTGCAGTAACATAAATAAAATTCCATGGCCCACTCAGGTCTTGAAGTCAAATATTCATTTATTGGAGCTCATAGTGAAAAACAGGTACTTCCAGGGGCTGACACTTGTCAGCTGTAAGACAGTGAGCTGCAGATGGGATGAATTGTCTCTATTTCCCTGCATTAGTTAAAAAGGAAGCTGAGCTCAGCAACATACACTAAAGGCAGTTTTAGGTGGTCATAGCTTACACTTTTCTGATTTGTAAAACAAATATTTTCTTTTTGGGGAAAAGGTTTCCAGGCATACACTGTAGGCATGTGCCCCTACATATGAGACTGCACTGTCCTACTCACTGATGCTGCTTAGATGAGCTTTGTCACAAGGTAAGTAAAAACTCTTTTGGTGTCTGAGACATGAGCCAAGAGTGAAACTGGCCCCTGCTGGAGCCCTGGCACTCAGCATGCATCTGTCACACGTGTGAGCTCCCACTACACAGTGCAGGTCTCAGGAGATAGGGAACATGCTCCAAACAGAATTGGGCATGAGCACGACTAATGAGACCAGGCAGATTCTTTCTTCCTCCTGGGTTTTGGACCATGCAGGTGAGTTTGGAAAAATAACTATTGGTCTTCATGCCTTGTACCTGCAATATTTATGTTCATATGAGTATGTTCAGAATTAGCATGGGTTTGAGTCAAATAAGATTCTTCTCTTGGAAACATTTTGTTATCTAAAAGTTAGAACCAACATTATTGACACTGCTCCCTGGATAAATCTGTTTTTGCAAATGGAAATGCTAGAGATTTACATCAGGGAGGAAAGAAAAGCCCTGGGAAACATAGCATGGGATCTTGGCTCCACTGAAAACAATGGCAAGACTTCCACTGCCTTCAGTGGGACTGCAATTCCAGTCACTGCCGAGGAATTTGTGCATGCAGCTGCTCAAGCAACTGTGAGCATCTATGGTGTGATTACTGACTGTGAGCAAGAGAGACTTCCATGGGTTAATTGGTACATGCCCTCACTAAATCTAGTGTCTTTGCTTTTGTTCTCCTCTAAAAATACTTTCCTGTTTGAGAAATATACCACAAATTAAATTTGTTCTGCTGCTGTTCTTTGCAACACTGGAGGTGAATCACATGTACTGAGTGGATGATCCACTCTGTAGGAAGTACAAGACACCAGGGAATATTTATCTGTCATTGCGAAGTAAACAGAGCTAAGAAGTAAAGACAAAGTGGCCAGAACAGGGAAGTATGCACATTGACTGAATAATCTGAGTATTATGGTTTTCAAATCTACCTGTTCTGTAACTGTGATTAAAACTATTTTTGATTAATCTTGGTTTTACATTTATCTTGTTTGGTTTCTGCCCATTTGGGAAATTTAAAAAACCTGTTTTCAGATTCACTGAAATGTGAAAGAAATATGTCAGTTAAAAACCAAGTGATATATGTGATAATACAAGACACAAAGATAAATATGAAGTGAATGGCCAAGTACATAGCACAGGTTAGAGGGGTTAAAATTAATACACAGTAAATATGCACATTTATTCTGAGGAAACAAAAAACACATCACCACATCCACTCAAAATGCAAAAAGAACTGAATCTGACCTGGTGCATCACTAAGAAAAACACATGAAAGCCCGTCTTTCTCCCGAGGAGAAGATGCTCTAAACTTCCTAGACACAGACACTTTAGAAGTGGTCAACAACAGCATCAGTTGATCTTTGTGCAATGTTTTAGAGATCAGTCTACTCACTAAATAGTGAGGTTAATAGATGCATCCAGATTATCCATTTTCAGCTGTTTCTAGTTTAACTAACATGTAAAATGCCATGTACCACGGCCATGGTTTGGAGGCATTGTTTCTACATTCCTTTTTTAATTTTAGCAGCTATATTTCTTCCTCTTAATCCCTATAATAATCCTGTTTTGAGGCATGATTAATTATTTAACTTTGCCATTCTCTCGGGGAAATTATAGACTAAATTGCATGCATGTTATTAATACAAAGCACCATTTTGTTAGCTAATTTAGAATTTCACACCCACATCAAACAGGCAGATGTCTATAATCTATTATTTGTGATCCCGCTCAACTGCGCTGAGCAGACACAGCCCGCACTCCTGTTCTTCCTCCCCGCTGTGAGGGCAGCATCCTGCCGTCAGGTCCCCTCGGAAACCCAGCCCTGCACACACTGCTACACCATCATTTGAGCCTTCCAATTTCACAGGCTTTCTCCCCTAATGCCATGCTCAGTGGACACAGCTGGCTTCTCTTTTCTTTTTGGAAGTTTTTGTTTTAAATTCCTTGACTACTGCTCGATTGCCATTGGATACACTCTGGCTCGGCATATGCTTCTCGGTTTCACTGTGATCATGTCTGGCCCAGGTTTGGGCCCCACCAAACCAACTGACAGAATTTCTCCCAGAAAGAGGGGGCAAGGCAAATTTATACTCCCCTCCCAGCTGGTTTTGCTTTTAATTTAGAAATGAAGAGTGTATATTTATGTCAAAAGGTTACATGTACCTTTTCTTCATTTTTGACTCACACAGTCATTTTGTATTGCAACAAACTTCATTTTTAAGCCTTGTGCAGCACAGTGTTGTTTCTCCTGTAATGCTGTTTAATGTAGCAACACAAACCTGGCAAGTGACCTGAATTTCACAGATCAACTGCAACCACACAGGAGACCTGCAACAAGAATGTTTTGTTTCCTCTCTTGATGTTCTAATTGCTGCCCATGATCCAACTGCTCCCCCATCTGACCTTGCATGCAATTTTCATCACTTATTCTTTGGAGGCTGTCTAGATATGTGACATGTCTGCAATTCCTCTTGGTATAATGCATATTCAGCACCTGATCAACTGTGTGTCTCAGGGTGTGAGACAGTCTAAATGAAGCCATATCAAATGAATTATGTGATGTACAGGGTGTCTTCAAGTATGTCATAAGCTTAGTGTGTAAGCCAGATTCAAAAGGCAAAGCCCTACTCTCTGTTGAATATTTTGCACGGACCATCTGAGAACTCAGATGTCTTAATAGAGGTTCTTTTTTTAAAGCAAGCAAGACTCTTTAGATTGGCCGAGTGGCTGGAATATTGGTACAAGCTTGTAGAACCTGAGGATGTTTTCAATTTGTTGTGTATCTTTCCTGTGGCAGTCTTTTTTTCTAGCAGTTTTCTCCAGGCAACACCTCCACTCACTGAGACATGCAAAGTGTGAGGGTGAGTGTAGGGGATGCAGCTGAGACTTTGCCAGTACTTACACAATTCTACATATGTTTATTGTGTTCTACATTCACCAGACACTTTCTCTCAGGGCCAGAGCAGACTGCTACCCACAAAGCTTGTGTGCACTCTTGTTGAAGCCCATTACGTTTCTCCTTTCATTTCCCGTGGTTTTTGTTAGCTAGAGGACTAGATAATTCTGGACGAGAGCTTTTATTTTCATTAAAAGTTAAAGATCACCCCATGAGTATGGATCAGCCTAGTGGTAAGTCTTAAAGCTCTTGATGGCAGCTTTATTTACTCATGTTTCATGCACAGTATGTTCCTTATATCCCATATGCCTTCTCCCTCAGAAACAGCAACCTTACATGCACATAAGAAATGAAGCCTTAACAATATATTTTTAGTATACATCTATACCTTACTAAATGTATGCGTGATATGGAAATCCTGCTGCACATTTGACTTTTAGAATGAATAAAGAAAATTAATATGGCTTTTGGGGCGCTGTCTATTTCTAATTTGTGAGAGCACTCTTCTTTATTAAAGGAGAACAAGAAGTGACTGGGTCAACAGGGCCAGAGCTGTCTGGGAGTTCTTTCTTCAAGATCACCAAAGAAAGAGGGGACCCCTAAGATGCATTTTCTTTAATTTGGCCCTAAGCCCAGCCAGACAAACCTCTCTGGTGGGGGAAAACTCTCAGATCTTCTGGCTCTCAGGGGCAGCATCCTCTTCCTTTCTAGATCCACCTGACAGAATCCCTGCATGGAAGAGCTCTTGTTTTGTCAACCTTCCCATCTGCTGCTGCTGGCATGGTGAGCCTAGAAGCCATCTATGGCTAGCACCCTGCTTGATGGAGCCTGTGTCCAGTGACGAGGTGCTGTGAAGATTTACAGATGCTCCAGCAAAGGGCTGGAGAGACCTAAAGGTGTTAGGCTATGTCTTTTCAAAGTCGGATGCCCTGGTTCACTTCCACCAAATGAAAATTCATAGCAGTTAGTTCCTAAAATGTAGTTGCTTACCCTATCCTCATATGTATCACAATTTTAAATATGCCCCCCTCATTCCAACATGGGAAGATAATGCTGGAACTAACTGTGCACAGACAACACTGACCTGAATGAGTTTTCTATCAGTTCTATAGCTGGCTGTATCTTAGCCCTAAATGAGAAAGCCACAGAGGACTAACTGATGTCTTTCCCCAAAGTCTGCTATTGCACAATTGCCAATAGACAGAGCTAGTATAACCCTAAAATCACATCTCTGCCTGTGGGGCATGCCTGCAAGGCACACAGATGTCCACTGATAGAACCTCGAGCTGAAACAGGCAAATGCAGCTGCCATCACTGGCAAATCCTATTATCATTAACGTTAACATTGGAGGAACTTAACTAATGGAGCAGCACATCTGGACATATAGCAGAAAAACATCAGGACTAAGGAAGTGAAATTATATTCTCAGGAATGAATTATTCACTACATGTGTACAACCAGCAGGGAGAGAACCACAGGCTGAGGAAAATATGTTCAAACTTACCAACAAAAATAAATACATGAAAGTATGATGTGAGCATCAGCTACATTTCCTAGGCAAAAGCTCCACATGGGGGCCTGAAATCCAACTATATTTGCATTTTGACATATTATCACCAGAAAAGACACAGCAATGCAGCCCCTGAGGCAAGGGAGTTCAACGTTGCCAGGCCATCTGGGCTTTTTTTCTCATGGGTGGAAAATTCCTCTGTTCCCAAATGTCCTACAGCATTGTATAGAGAGAAGTAAAGAGGGCAAATGGGGGATGCCCTGCCTTAGAAGCAATAAAGCTATTGCAAGGAATCATCCGGACAAAAAGCCTACACTCTTGAAGAAAGCAGAGGTGGTTTTGCACTGTCTCCCTGCACCCAAGTCATCCACTTGCTTCCTCTTTCTTCCCAGTCTTGATGAGCTCACTATTACCTCCTGTGACTCTTCACAAAACTCTTTCACTTCCTTCTCTCATTTTCCCTCTGAGCAGATCCCCTCTCTTTGATTTGCCATTACCCCATATCCCAGGCACATCACTCCTACACACACACAGACACAGACACTGACACACAGACACACAGAGAAGAGTCCTGAGGAGACATTACAATGATGCACATGAATTAGTCTTCTTGAAGGCTGTACAGTGTGGAATAAATGGGAAAGGTCCTAAGGCTCCATGGGTCTAGTTTGATGAAGTAATTGAGGGCTGCACATTGTTTGCTTTTGAATTACTGTGCTGCTCACAGAAGTTTCAGAATTTGGGGGAAAAAAAAGGGAAGTGCTTTGAAATGCTGTCATGGGAATGCCCACTTTGAAGCTGTGCTAGGAAACCCATCCTGGAGTGTTTATGCTCCTGGGAAAACTCAGCCCAGATGTGACAGCAGAAACAGTGATGCTTGAGCCATAGTTACAAGGCCTTGCCATGAGGGAGCACTACGTAAGTGGGAATGAATGGAACCAAAGTACATTTCAATCAATGAAACTATGCTGATATGCTTTGAATCAAACAAAGAAACTTGGGTCTCTACTGATGCC
Source organism: Climacteris rufus (assembly GCA_013398175.1). Lineage (NCBI taxonomy): Eukaryota > Metazoa > Chordata > Aves > Passeriformes > Climacteridae > Climacteris > Climacteris rufus. Next base: position 261,125 of record VZRZ01000984.1, read on the forward strand.
TTCGAGGATGGCCCTGGGGCAATGCTGTTCCAGGAGAACAGAAGAGACTCATTTGATTCTCTATGGCATCTGTTACATGAGTGATGTCTGAGTCTGAACAAATACATGCCTGACTCTAAAGTTTAGGCATGGCCCATGGGTGTATGAAATTTTTTAGACACATGTAAGCTTTTCAACTAAACAGAAACTGGTCTTCAGAATTGCTTTTTGCTTATATACAATATAATAAGTATATATATACGTGTATACACACATATTTTAAGGAATTTGAATCATATGTTTACATAATCAAGCCTAATGGTGAAAGTACAAAGCTCATTATTTGACTTGACAACGAATGGTAGGTGCTCAGTAAATGCAAAAGCATTCTCTTATTTTTACTTCGTTGCAGAAAAGCACATGTGGACTTGTGTGCCATGCAAGTGACAGCTCACCAAGGATAGGAGGGAACTGACAACCCCGTGCTCTTTGCTAGCTCACTGAAGGTCAGAGCACAGCATAAGGCAAATTTCAGCCAAGCTTTGAAGAGGCTGTCATTAAGGCGGTTTCTATTTCCACAGATGAAGGCCACTGCAGCAGTTAGAGGCAGCAGCTGCAAGGCAAGTGGTGGGCAGGCTAGAAACAGGCATCTCCACTCTGATATTATTCATGGTAAATAAGAAGGGAAGTCACTTTACAAATTTACCAGCATCTAGTGCAGGTGATCAGCAAGTTCATGTCTGATTGTTAAACAGGATTTCCTGAATGGGGACTATGATTAGTTCCCTTTAACACTGTAAGCCTGCAGTTTAAAAGCAGGCCTTTTGTCAACAGGATTCTGCCAGGCATGAAGCACGGTGGCTCTCAGACAATCTCAGAAGTCTCAAACCATCTGGCTACTTTGATTTTAATGCTACCAAAGAAGATGTCTCCATCATCTCAATAGCACCTTAGTCAGCCATGCCTACTCTTTCCGTATTTTTACCTTTACTGTAGAATACAGTAAAGAGCAGATGGCTAAAGAAACCATTTCAAAACTCAACCACTATGACTGGCTTTGTTTTACACATCTAGGAGACATAAATTCTTGTCACCTTGTTTTATGCGAATGGCAGGATTTATTAGATCAGACAGGTCATTAAGTAATTTTTTTCTTTAATAATGTCTTTGATTCAGTGAACTCAAATTTATGCTCTGTTATAGTGTGCTAACAGCTATTTTTTGGCTAGGAAAGACAGCAATAAATCTGAGTTTAATAAACTGACAATAGACCTAAATGTGAGAGAGCTTCAAGACACTAATTTTTTCAGTTATTTAAAAGCAGTGAATCCTTGCATAACTGCAAAACTAATCCCAAACTAAAAGTATATTCTCTAAAAAACTATCTCATTGATCACAACATGCAGTTCTGCTTAAAGTGAAGATCTTTTAACAGCCATCCAGCTATTGCCCTGGTTGCCAGTGGCAGTGTGCTCTTTTCACCTGCCAAAAAGGAAACAGAATTTGGGAACACAGCTCTGTACATGAACAAGCACACACACACCTCTGCATGCACTCCCTCCTGCTCCTGCCACCCTCATTCTCTGCATATACACACACAAACACAGAAAGAAGACTTGGAGCATAGAAGCACGGTGGAACAGGTTGCTTAGCTAAGTTGCAGAATCTATATCCTTCAAGATTTTGAAAACTCAGGAAAGGACAAGGCCCTGATCAACTTTGCCTTGCTCAGAGGTCAGCCTGGCTTGGAGAAAGAGTTTGGACTTCTGTCCAGCAGAGGTCATATCCAACCTAAATTATTCTACAATTTCATGAGCTCATCAGCTACCTGCTCTGTTCCTCAGTAACGAAATATTTCAGTAGCTCCATGCACATATGCACAGCTTTTCTACATAGGGAAAATCCCTGGCAAAGCTACAAGGGATGCATCTGGGAACAGAGTGGCTGTGCGTGGCACTGACTGGGCAGGCCTCAACACACTCAAACAAAATGCAGGAGCAGCGAAGCCACAGGGCACAGCTTCACCACAGAAATGTTCACACACAGGTCACACCATTCCACATTCTGATAATCTCAGCACATTGGGCAGTAAACAGTTCATCTCCTCCTGTCTTATCTTTAAAGGACTTAAATGAGGTCCCATGATGGGTATGCATGATGCATATGGGAATCACGCAGGACTAGGAGTTTTTATGGCCTTGTTCTAATTTCTGAAATCCTTCTAGATACATACCTGTCATGGATACCTGAGGTCTGTGTCTCCCAGCCCAGTCTAAACTAGATCTTTTAGATCTATGTAGCTGAATCAAATACTTTATATGCATCAAAGGACTGTGTGTAACTCAAAAGGTTTGGTTAGCAGATGACCTATGTAAGCTACTTTTATTAAAGTCCACAATTCACCATCTTCCATGGTGTTTCATCTGCCACTCACATAGCTGTGAAAGGAGGGGGCATGTGCTGAGCTTGCTCCAGAGCACTGTAAAATAAATGCACCAGAACAAAAACCAAGACACCAATCTTCTCCTACATGTCTGACCTAGATTAGACTCCTGTGCAACAAGAGTCAAGGAAGCAGAACTGCACTCATAAGAGAAGTGTCTTGTATGTATGATGGGGCAGAAGATGAGGTACTAATTGCTACAAAACAGACCTACCCTCAGCCCTTCTGGTGACAGTCACAAGGGTAGGAACATCGCCTTTTGATATCTGAGCCCAGTGCTTGAATTTTCTTTTCACAGCTCTCCAGTTTCAAGAAGAACCCCGGTGAATCACACTATTTGGCTATAAAAAGGGAAACTAAAAGAAATGTCAAATGTCACAGTGGCTTTTTCATGTTATCTCTGTGTTGTTCAGACAGGAAGTAGGAGTGCATCCTACTCATGGCGCAGACAGGGGAAACAGCTGCCTCCAGAGTCTCTTTATCAGGGGGGACTGCCCCTTTCAGAGAACCACAGGGTTGTTTTCTTTTCTCCACACAGTTTTGTTTTCTGGTCTCTATTCTGCCAATCTAACTCATACTCTGGGACACAATGTTTTGGAGTGCCCCGTCTGTGAAAATTTGTTCTCTTTTCCATTTCAATTCATATTTTGAACCATATCCATCTCCTCTTAAACCACAGGGAGAGGCTGAGACAAAAAAAAAATTATTTTACATTTGAAAGCCTGATTGTCATCTCATTTAATGTAGTAGGTTAGGAACTGGTTGAAACCCATGCCACATGGGTAAAATGGCTTAGAATGCATTAATGCTTGATGTGAAGGAGTAAAACAGCCTCCCTCAAGCTAGGATCAGTCTTCTTCTTAGGCAATGTCATTTGAAAGGTGTTGCAGCCACATTTTCACACCACTCTGAATGAGCATTGTTGCAGATCCTCCATGAATATTTCTTGCCCCATCTACACAACAAGCAGGTATATGTATTCACAAACACATTCCCACCTGGTAAGGGTCAGAAGCTGTATGCAGTCCAAATGCTGAAGTACCTGGCAACTACAGCACATATGTGTCATACTCTGTGTGTTAATAAGGGTTGTACAGAGCTGGAGCAGACTGAGCAGAATGCTGCAGGATCACCTTATCACAAGTATGACTGTCAGGTAAGAAATTATCAACCATCCCCAGATGGGCAAAGTTACTTCTCTTCAGGAAGATTGACAGTAGCTGCCCAGTGCAAATCATCCTCTTTTTAGAGACCACAATTAATAACATAAAGAAATCAGCTAGGGAGGGACTAGACAAATGGTGTCTTGAGCAGATCCCCTCCTTGGTTTTGGCCTTTCTTTAATGCTGAGGTTGAATTTCTCACGCTCCTACAGATAGGAAAGTAGTGTTTGCAGCCCAATTAGCTTGTAATGGCTCTTCAAGCATTTGTTGATGATAGTAATCTGGGCTTGAAGTCTTGGCATGTAAGGGATGCTTGTGAATGATTGTAGCTCACGTTGTCTTGCACTGGCTGAAGGCATGTAGAAAGGACAAGGGTCACTTAGTGCTATCACAAACTAAGGCCTCTGACATTAGGCACCCCTCAGATATGTACCCTGTAGCCCATGTGTTGAGCTTTGTTAGTGAGATCGTGCCAAAGCTCAGGCTAGAGAATTATCAGCTTTCTGAAAGAACAGCATTATAACACCACAGACAAAGCACTCTTATGTGCTTTGTGCTGTGCAAACTGAGACCAAGTGGTAAATGTGTCAGTTTAGGAGTGTTTTGGACTCAAGAAGCAATGGAATGTCCTTTATATCTTTCGAAATGAGAGTCTGTTTGGATTAAAATGATCTCCATGTAAGCAAAAAAAAAAAAATACCAGCCTTCCTATTTCAAAGCTGGCAGGGCTTCTTACACAGGCCTCTATTCAAACAGTGTAGGGGAAGAGGAATAGGGGACTTTTTTGTTTAACTCAAATGACGTGGTGTGTGTTTCTAACATAAAAAGCAAGACAAGAAATGAACTCTGTCTGAGGCAAAAGATTTAGAAGAAAAAGGAAAGTATGAATGTAGGAAGCTGTCTGAACACAAAGGCAAGGAAAATGAACACTTTTAGTCATTGACAGAACATGCATTTTTATGAGTGTTAACATAAATTTGGTGTGATGATTCCTATAATGACATCCTAGCCAGTACAGCTGGTCTGCAGGCAGAAAGAGAAGCTGTATGAACAGCAGGATCTATGAGAAGTCTTTAGAGCATGTTTTAAGAACAATTTCAGGCATTTGGGGAAGATCTGAGATTGACAACCTAGTAGGGTTGAAAACCATGGTTGATAACAAGAAGGAAATTCCAGCTAAAGAAATGCAAATCTATACATCCTCTAAAAATAACTGCAGCCAACCATCCTACCAAAGCCCAGAACCTCAGGAAAGCACTGAGGAGTTGCCTGTCTAACCCAGGTTCCTTTTTTCCAAAAGCTGGAAAAGTCCAGTGCTGCACAGGAGACTGTAGAAAAGGTCACTATGTACAATTTTGCCACAAAGATCAATGTAACAAAGCATACAGTTAAGATAAAATGATCAAATATAATTAATTACCTCAGGTTTAATTCTCACATACCTCTGCTAAGAAATCTCCATTACCTCTTTTACTCTATGCCACTTCCATTCTCCTTATGAAGAAAATGCCACCCTCTGGCTATACAAGTACCAGAATAACCTTCACAGTGCTCCCCTTTCCTCCCAGATGAAACCCACTCAGCTTTCTAGTTTTTTTGTTACTCCTCAAGAACTCTCTTTACAAACTCATAGAAGTCACCTGCCTGCTCCTCTTAAGCCCTTTTCTTTGATTTCTGTTCCACTCACACTTCTGCCTGCTGCTCTTCCCATTTCTCACCTCACTCAGTAACACAAACCCAGACCCCACCTTGGCCTTCCTTTGTCGCCCCTCTGATGACACTTGACCCATCCTGGGTGCCTGTCTATCTCCACATCCTCTTTGCTGCCCTCACAAGTTTCTCCTGCTATAACCTCTCATGGCAACATGTCCAGCCTGCACACTTCTATACTCAGTTTTTACCTCTTTTCCCTCACAGTCTGTTCCATGACTGCACCATTTCTAACCCTACTGCAGACAGCCAAAACATTTTCTTCATCATCTCCCAGCCCTAAGAGAGATGTGTTTTTTCTGCTGTCAGTGCCACTAAACCCACCTTCTCATTAAGAAGCCTCTTCTTCTCTCACACTCCCTTTCTCTTTCTTCTTTTCCTCCTCCTTTCTGCTCTTTTGAACAACCCTGTATCCAAGCCCTTTCTCTTCTCCCACACTGCTCTCAGCCACAATTCTCCTCAGATTGTGTCTCCTGAGGAATTTTGGAGTTTCTCATTCTCTTTTCACTGTCACTCATCCTTAGATGTGGATACCTGTGTGCTGATGACAAGCCCATCCTGTGGGTGTTGATTTCTTTGCACTTGTGTCTTTCTGTTGTCTCCATCCATGCCTCGACCTTCCCTCTCACCTAAGAGGCCACTCATCAAACCATGTTATCGTTTTGTTCCCTCTGTTGTTAAACTTCTACTGTGGCCAACTCTCTTTCAGCATTATCCATTGCTCTGAGATACAACCCCTCACCTGGCATTCATGTGTCTTCCAGTCCATCAGCATTTGCACTCAACCTTTTGTCCATTCCCCCTACCAACAGCTTTGCTGATGCTCTCTTGCTGCTGTGATTCTTTCCCCTCTTCTTCCCACTGCAAGTATTATACTGGCACTGGCTCAAATGCAACAACTGTTCCTCCAAGAGCAGGCTGACAACTGCCACTATGAGTTTGTTCTCTCCTTTTTCCATTCACCCATTTCATGCAGCACTTAGCACAGTGGGCTCCTGGCCCACCAGCAAGGCATCTTAAGCACTGCACTGAATGCAAATATAATCACATGGCTCTGGAAGTTGTTCCTGCCATTCACATGAATACCTAACTGCTTTTTATTAATTAACTTTTGGACACTGTCAAGTTTTGTAGCAATCTTTATGCTGCTTAAGACCGACCCTCTCCTTCAGGAATGGTTGAATAATAGCACCAGCTGGATGTATTGTAATTATAACAGGCTCAGCACTGTGGAAATATAAGACTTCTGGTGGGTGGAAGCCATTGCCTCTTTCTTTTCCTGTGTGCCTGGGCTTATCACAGGATGTCATTCAAGGTTAAAAAGCTTAGCATCCCTGCTGATCATGCCTTTCCCCCTGGAAAAAACATGTGATGGATACGATCACAAAGGGTTGTATTTCAGCTGTGCAGTCTGTTCAGGCTTGTCCATCTTTACCTTACCCGTGGTGTCCCAAAATCAACATGTGACCCTGTGCACATGAGGAATTAATATCTGGGATTCCATTTTAGTGACACTGAGAGCATCAGATCATTGGGGTGGGCCCCCTGCTCAGAAAGCTGGAAGCAGATGAGCAGAAATGCAGCGATGCCACTTGCTTTATACCTCAAAGAGGGAGGCTGACCTTGGTTTTCCCATTTTACCCTTTTAATGCTAAAATCATTAGGGAACATTGAGTTTAGCCACACTCAAGAAGTCCTTGCCCTGCAGTTGTCCATGCCCCTCTCCTTAGCCTGTCAGTGATGCCTTCACAGTATGTTATGGAAAAGTCTGAATGTATTTTTCTTGTTCTTAGATGCTAAAACACGGAATTTTGATCCTTTTGTCTTCTCTATTTTATAAAAAGATGCCTCTTAGCATTCTGTACCCAAGAAAACCATGTCCTCCTCTGCAGGGCTGCTTTCAGTGAGTTCTTCTCCCAGCCTGTGCTCATGTCTGGGATTGCCCCAATCCAGGTGCAGCACCTTGCACTTGGACTCAGACATAATGTTTTGAGCAAAGACAATGTATTGCAATTCCCATTGAAAATTCTACAGCACGTATATTCTTGGAAAGACTGCCTCATCCTCCTTCTTGAGGATATAGTTATGCCTCAGTTTATCCAGATTTGGGATTGAGGCCTCACATACTCCACAGCCAACTTGACTGTAATTGTATTGGCAAAGTTCCCAGGTTCTGCAACAATCTGGTGGAGGCAAAAGCCAATTCTGCCACTGCTTCTTTTCTGCTGCAACAAAGGATATGTTTAATTAAATAAATATCAAGATTAACAATGAGGACAACGCAATGGTATCTCTGTTAGTCCCTCAAATATCCCTTTTCCTTTATTTAGTAACCTCAGTTTTCAGAATATCAGTGTTGGCGGTTTTTCACTTCAGTGGCTTTTGCCTGCATTGTGGCACTTGTAAGAAACACTCTCCCTCAGGCAAAATCAACAGGATACTTTATAAAAGTACATTACTGTTTAAAATTATGAGAAAGCACTTACAACAAAAACTGGTCTAATAATGTGTTCTCATTCCTAGATATAAACATGAGATCTCCATGCTGCCTCTGTTCTTATTTGCTGACTATTTGGATATTATTGTCTCCACTAATAGAATATGTCAGTGTTCTCCTGTTTACATATCTCCCATTTATTTCTCCTTTCTTGCCATATTACTGTAGTGCTTTAAAAATACAAACAAAATCAGATTTTTGTTAGATACCTACAATGCTATTTTGGTATAAAGTGAAAAACGCCCCAGAATGGTGAGCTAATTTCTGACCTTCTGAACACAGGGCATAGTCTCAGCTCTGATGATTGTTAAAAATGCAGATAATTTTAATGTAAATTCCTTGGGCAAAGTAACTAAATGGGCTGTGGTATTCCTTTGCCTTGACTGCCCTTATGACTAAAACACTGCCAAAATTTTACACATTTTCCTGTGGTCTGTTCTCCAGACAATGTAATCCAAGCTGCCAGATTTTTCATTAATTAGTTCTTCAGTGGATGGTAGAAAAGCAAGAAGAATCTAAGCTCAGAGATGTTTGTTTACTTAACATCTGCTGCCCCTTAACCTCAGGTTCCACATTTTTCTAGCAAACAACTTTTCCTCCATTATCTCATAACTACAGTGTATCCAGCATTTGCTTTTTCATTCCTTGTATGCTTTTGCCCCTTTGCCTTCTCTCTCATTACTTTTTTCATGGTGTTGACATCAGGGCACCCCAATCCAGTGATGGACCCCCTCCCACTTTCCTTCAGACCGCCCTTCTGAGGGGTGAAATGATAAATCATGAAAACGAGGGGTTTTTTTGTGAACACAGAGTATGTGTGAAGGTGGCTCTGCTATATGGGCCAGCTCTGGGAAGGCGGAAGAGTTTCTGTCCATGCGCTAAAGAAAAGGGAGCTACTCTCTTATGGAAATGGCCCAAACCTTTCTGTCCTCTGCCTCACTCTCCTGCCTAACTCTGTGGTTGTTCTTCATGCTCCTGGGGAAGAAGGGAAGAGAAAGGAGCGCCTCCACAAGATGTTAAAAAAAGAGAAAAAAGAAAAAAGACAAAAAAAAAAAAGACAAGAAAAATAATTTTTAAAAAAGAAAGAAAAATAAAAATAAGAGGGGGAAGGTGTTGGGGTGAAAACTGAACGATAAAAAGTATTTTTAAAACGTATGAAGAGAGGTATTAGGAAAAAAAGTATTAAATTTTTTTTTTTTTTTAAGGACTAAAAAAAAAGGTATCAAAGCGCGGCGGAAGGCAGGCGCGGAGCTGCAGGAGCAGGGGCGCTGCGGGGGATGCTCGGGGACGCGGCTGTGACGGCGGCGGCGCTCGGCGGGCCGCGGGCACCCTCTGCTGCCGCACCCACCGCACCCACCGCAGCCTCCCGCCGCCTCCGGCTGCTCTCCGCAGCTCTCCAGAGGCTGGCTATGTCCCATCCCTCCCGACCAACCGCGCTCTCCGGGATTCAGGTGTGAGCACACAGCACGGACTTTCCCTCCCTGGGACTCGGGAAGGGACCCCTCTGCCCTGTTACTCGTTCTCATGAGGTGTGCACAGACTTCACTCTTTGGAATTTCCACCTCCCTGTCCACAGATCTGATCACAAGCACCCTCCTACTCCTAACAAGCCGCCGGGAGTTGGACTCGATGATCCTTGTGGGTCCCTTCCAACTCAGCATATTCTGTGAGTCTGTGAAAACCCATCCTGAAGCCTCTTCATGTAGCAATCATTAAAGACAAAAATTCCCAAAGGTTCCTATGCATTTTCCCATCACTGCTGTATGACCAACCACCCCATCATCACACATGCCCTTCATCCAAAAATGCATGGATAGGACCTTGCCCTCAGGGGATCAGGTGCAGGTGCTGAAAACAAATGATAGGTGTACAGGCAGGTCAGGATGAGAGATGCTAACACAGGAAGAGTCACATATCCTGACAGATGCTGTGTGCTTTTGATTAAGTTTGGTAGGCAATGCACCACTAAGGCAGACACAGAGATCAGCTTATGCTGATCTAGCTGTGGATGTTGGACTAACATGACCTTTAGAGGTCCCTTCCAACCTAAACCTTTCTGTGATTCTTTAAGTCAAGAGGGACAGAAATTTCAGCTCACTCCCAATCTGTCTGACTTGGTCTGGCACAAGGTTCTGCACAGGTGTTGACCAGCGAAACCAATCCTGCTGGCTAACAATCTGGGCTAGGAATTGCATGTCGCCAACTCCCACCTTGTCTGCTGCCCAGTGGTTTTCCTTCTTCCCGGATACCACTCTTCTTGCAGGCCTTCCTTTTCCTTATACTATTTTTCCTTCTTATATGTATGCCCTTTGTCTCCCCCTTCCTCCTCTGACATAAGAAGCTTATGGTGGAAGACTGAAGGAGGAGCAAGCAATTCTCAAGAATCAAGTGGAGAACATGGAGAATGAGGAGAGGAGCTAAGAAGATGGCTGTCGTGGGAAGGACGGGTCAAAAGGAAGCTTTTCGCTAGTGGTTCCCAAACATTGTTTCCTTCAAGCTGCCTGATGTCGTGGAAGCCAGGGAATGAGCAATCCAGCTCATGTAAGCCTTTTTTTCTGGGCAAAACATTACGTACTTGCTTAACAGCCCATAAAGTAAACATAAATGCCTAAGCCCAAGGATGTCATTTCAGCTAGGAGCATCTGTATCAACATCATGGTGACTTTGCTTGCCTCCTGTTAGTGTGTCCTTGAGGTATATACATATATTATTTTTTATTCATCTTCACGAGTTTGGACAAGCACTGTACCCAATGCTCAAAAGTCACTGTAGCTCCAACTCTACAGCACAGAGGGCATGTGAGATCAAACAAGGTAAGCTCTGAGCTTGTAACAATTAATTTTTTAGATTTATTCAAAAGTAGAATAAGCAACATTAATTCAGGAAAGCTAGTTACCATGTAATAATACCTAGGGCCCACAACTGCTGAATAATGTAGAGTAAACTTTGCATCCAGTGCCATGGATTACAGTCTAAAAAGAAGAGAATGCAGTCCAATCAGTTAGTTTAGCTTGAAATATCCCAGTCCTGATACAGGTTTTATGTCTGTATTTAAATCATATTTCCTCAGTCTATATTTCCATCAACAGTGAGAAGTGCCCATCTGCCTCAAGCCACGCAGAGCTAAGCCCAGTACAGTCTTAGCTGTGCATTCCAGTCCAGGACTCATGTTTCCTGGATGATGTGCATGTGTCTCCTCCACACACATCAGTCCTGTCCAAATAATATTGCAACCCTGACTGACCTTTCAATATTAATGACAACACACTCTAGAAAGCACTAGGAGAAAAGTTTTCAAAGCAGCTGAAAGATAGATAGGTATCTTGTGGGATTTTCAAATGTGAATAAACAGGCCAATTGGCTGACTCCCACTGCTTTCATGAAATCAGTAAAGAGTTGGGTACCTAACTTCTTCAGTCATATCAGGAAACCTTGCCATAAGCATCTCTGAAAACCTAAGAATTTGAGGACATTTGGCATCAGTTACAGATGAGGTTTTCCCAGGCACATAGTAAAACAAACAAAAAAAAATCTTCCCAAAACTGGTTAGAGCCTACCTAGTACCTAGTACATGAGAGTGCTCAGAAGGGCCAGCTAGTTCTAGGCAAGACACACTGACTCAGCTTTAGCTTTGGGTTCCATATGCTTTGTATCCTGGATTCAGACCCAACAGAAACTGGGCTAGCACTATTTCACTGAAGCCTGAGCATTCTCAAAGCACCTACATACTCAAAGGAACAAGAACGTGAAGCAGGAGTGATAAGTGTAGAGCACCTGCATTTAGAACAGCTGCTTCATGTACTTGGTTTCTGAAAGAAAAGGGAAAAAAAGAAAGGTCCTGCATCCCCACAACTTCTTCCCTCCTCCTACCCTGGTAACCTGGAGCATCTGTACCAGGTAGTCTGCAGGCTGAAGCTACCTGACAGTGCTAACCAAACTGTGGGCTGTGATCTGTTCAGCGTCATTTTGCCTCCACAGGCATTGCAGGTAACTACTCTTCATCAACTACCTCTTGAACAAAGATTTTTACCTCTGTCACAACAGATAGAGAAACAAAGACTTAGAAGAAGTGCAACTTTCAGTAAAGTTAGTTCTGGTTCATGAAGTATTTGTTCATATATGCACAGTACACCTGTCTTTGTGGTGAAACTTATATTTATCCTAAACATTGTATTAAATAAAAGCCCTTCTGTACTTTTTAATTTCAGTTGCTGTAGAAATCACAGTTCACCACTGAACTCATCACTAGCACATGAAAAATATGTTGGGAGGTCACATCATACAGGTCGTCCCCGGAAGTCAATGCACCGAAAAAAAGAAAGCACCATGTACATTGCTTATCCCTTATGCACAGATCTGGATTCATCCAATTTGACCTTTGATTCATTTTAGTCACATGGTGAAAATGATCCATGTTAATATGCCCAAAATTGTCTGCCTTTCTGTCCCAAGCTCACACTTGCATTCAGAACCAGACACTCATACTGACATTGATCCTCATTTTCTGGTCACTCTGAGCCAAGCCCCCACTTCCAGCAGTATTTGCATTCAGGCTGGAATAGGAGGCATCACCCTGGTGGGGAGCTTGATATGAAGCTCCACATTTACAGCCCTGTCACCAGGCTAAATCAAATGGTATGCGGTCCATAACACTGTCAGGAAGGTAGGGAATGCCGTTCTGCATCTGATTAAGAATGATATATTCACTCAAGCCACATAATAACGTTGTTTTAGGACTAAAATGAAAAACTACTGGCAAATGCAATAATCTTTTCTTTCAAATGGTGGAGAGGATATGTAAATACACCCAGAGTATAAAAACCTAGCGATCCTTATGATACAGGATCCCGGGATCGGGACATGGATGCTTTACAGCCTGTGTGCTCTGCCTTTTGCCTCCTATTTGTTGTTTATGCTTAGGAATAGAGCTGTGTGGGATGGAATATTTAGGAATTGTCACCACACGAATGACATATGGGTGCTGCCTGGCTCATGGCATCTTTATGATGGTGTGACTTCTAATCCAGACATATGCAGATTAGCAGCGGGTTCAGTCATGCTGAAAGCATCCAGGCCTTCCTTTTAAGCACCGATCCCTTTCTGACTGGCAGTGATGTGACTGTCAGCTACTGTTTCCTGATGTCTCCCTCACATGACTCCTGAGTGCCGTGATACACCGCGCTCGATGGCTATCTCATTTCCAATCAGTGTACTGTGGCAGCAGACAGTAACGGGGGTTTCTGTTCCTGGACGGGTGCCACAGTGTACTTGGAGACATTTGCTGCTTGCATGTGAGTTTTGGAATCCCCTTGTACAATCAGGAGGTCTATGGAAAAAGAAATCCCTACCACAGCATGAACATAATACTGGCTCTGTGTGATGCCAAAAGCATTAATCTCCTTCAGCCTTAAGGCCGTGTGTCTGTGGATTCCAAATGCCCCAGTTCACTCAGCACATTTCTCTCAACCTAATGCACGATTTTTCGATAATTATAACATCACATGCTACACTGTCTTTGAGTTAAGAAACTGAAGCTTCACATTGGTGGAAAAATTCAGGTAATTTTTTTAAACCACGCACAGGAGAATGGAGAAGCCATTTTTATGGACTGCAAACATGGTAGCACAATAGCTCTAAACTTGCGAATAAGTAGCCTTTATCTTGGATAAATGACGCTCCGGTTCAGATAAACTCTCCGAGTTTGATTTTCATTGAAAGCCCGTGGAGCTCCATCTGTAACTCCCACTGGCAGTAGAGCCTCCAGTCCCACTTAATTCAAGCCAGGACTCCACTTAAAATGTTTACAAATGAGTACCAGGTGACTAAAGGCTATGTTGAGAGGCACATCAAAAATGCTTTTGACAGAGAATACTAGAGCAAGTAGTGACAGGACAAGGGGAATGGCTTTAAACTGACAGAAGGTAGGTTTGGATTATATCTTAGGAAAAAAAATGTTGCTGTGAGGATGGTGAGACACTGAAACAGGATGCCCAGAGAAGCTGTGGCTGCCCCATCCCTGGAAGTGTTCAAGGCCAGGCTCAGAGCAACCTGGTCTAGTGGAAGGTGTCCCTGCCCATGGCACAAGGGTTGGAACTACATGATCTTTTAGGTCCCTTCCAACCCAAACTATCTATGATTCTGTGATCCTATGATTACTTTTGGATTTGTCTTTTGTACCAAGTGCTGAATAGATTTTGAACTTAAAGAATAAACCTGCAAACTAGAGCCAGAAGTTTTCCTTTCCTTGGCATGTTTGGAGATTCTGGATTTATAAACAGTTAGTTTATCTGTACAACACCTGTCACGACAGGGAGTTCATTCAGTCCTGCTGCTGTCGCTGTCCCCCCTCTGAAAAGCTGCTTGAGCTGCTGCAAGAGATGCTACAGCATGAGGAGAGAGGAAGCCACAGGCAGCACACAGGTAGTGGGCTTGACTGGTTAGCCCAGTAGGAGTTCTGACTGGTGGTGAACAAGGCTGGTGTTGCTGTTCATGGGAGTGAAGAGCGACATTCCACTTCTAGGGCACAGACTCCATGTGGCAGCAGTGCGTGCGCCAAACATTTCCAAAATTAAGACGCTCCCTTCCACGGACAACGCATCAGCCTGTCCATCAGTCCTGTGGCCAGCACAACTCGCATACCTGTAAGAAAACACAGCTCTTGCCAAGGCTCCTCAGACAAGAGGAAGGAAGGAGAAAAACAGAGATGCTTGCCAAACCGCTGATACAATTTTCTTCCCTTTACCATCTCCTACTGAATTATCTTTTAACCCTTTTTTTACATCATTCACAGCATGTGAATACATCAGTATCACAGTCCTATGGCTGTCCATTGAGCATAATTTAGACACCCAGATTACTGCAGAGAAAGGAATCAGAGGTGATGCCAGGCAAGTGTCTTAAAACAGACCAATAGAAACTGAAGTCATGTTTTGCTGCCTCCAATCTGGGCATGGCAGAACGACTTCAGTTATTTGGCAGGTCATGAAAGCCCAGCAAATTAACGAGTCTTAAGGAATGTAGCAGAGATGAGATCAATGTGATCACACAGAGACTTGTGAAAAGTCAGTAGAATTCATGTTTTGATACTGAAAGATCTCCTTTCTGTTGAACTTCCCAAACAACTAGTCTATAAAACATGCAAATTCAATCACATGGTTGATAAACACTTCAGGAAAATTACCATTTTCTGCACTTCATTATAAATGCAGTTCTGTAGGACTGATGGAGAGGAAGCTTCAGGTTTCTCACTTTCCTTTGTATTACTGGGTGGGGACCACGCACCAGGATCAGCTGAGTGTGACTCACAAGAGCAGTGACAGTGAGGTCCACCACAGACCCTCCTGCCTGCCTCTCTGGTCTGCCAGCCATCAGCACTGTGGGCACAGGGTATTTCAGCTGGGAGGGACCTGTGGAAGACACCTAATCCAACACCCTGCTCAAGAAGGGCAACTTCAGAGTTAGACTGTGGCTAGAGTTAGGTCATGGCTAATCAACAACAAAATTAAACACAACGGAAACACCACGGATATGCGTATTGGATGCACGGCATCAAATGGAGAGTTCATCAGAATTTCATAAGTCCATTTTCACTTAACCACTACTTAAAAAACATATTTTAATGGGACACTGATTCACAATCAGCTCTCTCAGGTAAATGTACCATACCCAGAAAACAGTAATTGTTAGCTGTTCAAATTTAGTAACAGATTGAGCAAAGGAAACTTAATGCTTTAATCCAAACAAAAGCAGGAGATAAAAATCCTGATACCATTATCAAACTTCATAATGGCTTTCAGGTTCTTTTTTAGATTTTTATATATTTTTAAGAACTGTAATTTAACCTTTCTAAGTAGGAGTTTTGGGTTTTTTTTGTGGGGACAGGCTCTCTCCTGATGAAAGCAGAGGCATATGGGGAGAGAACTGAGAGCAAGCATGTACTCTTCCAGTCAGTGTCAGGCAGCTGAGGGTGACCGAATCTGCTCCTCATTTACCTCTGTACAGCTGGAGAGCTCTAACAGTACTCTGCCTGCTCTGCTCATATTTCCTTTTTACAGGGGACAGACCTAATCAGAAAGCTGGAACAAACTGCACCTTTGGTTAAACCATCATGCATTCTAAGCATTGCTTCCTCTTTCCCGGTATCTGACATCAGAGCCATGCTGTTTGAGGAAGTCACAGTTGCAGCAATTGTTTCTAACCACTGCTCCCTTCTATTTTAGGCTGACTGAGAATGATCCCATCCCTTTAGACTCTAATTCTGATTAAATACACTTATATCTGTAACCTGTACACCAAGGAGCATTGTTTAAGAAGACCAATGGACAAGACATTTCTGCACAGAACAAAGGAGCAGAAAAGGAAAATGTTGCTTTTTTTAAAAAAATAAATATTTATTTTGTATTGATTTGAGATTCTTTAACAACAACAGCACTTTGATTGATGCAAAGTCACAATGAAGTCACAGTAGACTTGGTGTGATGAATGGTCCTTTGACCTTTAGAGATGGTTGGCCTCATTCCCCCACTGCTGTGCACCTTGGGTTGTAATTTATACCTGTGGCAAAGTGGTTACCAACTCAGCATGGTAGCAGTTTATAGCATCTTGTGCAAATCACAACACAAGGAACAAGGCGGGGGGAAATCAGGCCCAGTGCCTTTTCCCACAAGGCATCAAAGAGAGGATCTTTTATAATTTACTACAATACCTCCTAAGCACCAACCTAAAGTGAGGCCCTGCCAGGCACCCTGCAAACATGGAATAGTGGATGGCCCGATGGCTTGGCTGTGGGGGAAGCTACTGCTCATTAAATGAAGGTGTGTGCAGGGAAAGCGGCTCCGTGAGGCCCGGGAGGAGCCGGGGCAGTTAGAGAACTCCAGGGCTGACCGCAGGCACAACGACCTGGGCAGAGGCGCTGGAGCCTTGCCAGTACCCCTCCTAAATCTGCCTTCCCAAGCAGATTGGCTTGTGCAGAGAAACCTCTTCAAACCTTTGTAAGGTGCAAGAGCCTGGAAAACATGCAGAAGAATTACATGAGGGAAGAGATTTCCATAGCTGTGCACATAAGGTGGGAAGGACAGCTTTGGCCACATCTACAGAGCTTTGCTAGATCACTCCTAAGACTGCCTGATTCAGGTTGCCCCAAAGTAGAGGAACCTACCTGTGTCCATACTGAAGGCCTTCAGGTGTCCCAAATACTGGCTCAGGTGGAGACTAGCTCTGTGCTTT
The DNA here is from genome assembly GCA_013398175.1 of Climacteris rufus. Lineage (NCBI taxonomy): Eukaryota > Metazoa > Chordata > Aves > Passeriformes > Climacteridae > Climacteris > Climacteris rufus. Next base: position 278,142 of record VZRZ01000984.1, read on the forward strand.
CTGGCCTAAAGTCAATCTCCAAAGCTCCCCAGGAGGGAATGGGTCCATCATGGAGGTCCTTGGGTCATCTCATCTTCAAGGCGAATGCACCACAGCCATGCTAAAACCTCACCATGAAGCCCTAAAAAGGGGTTCTGCCTCACTGAATGCTATCCCAGATCACATTACAGCAGATCTAGCTGATCACACACAGGCATGCCAGGCATGGGGCAAGGGAAGCTCAATCCATCATCTCGTTGCGACCAACTAAGGGCTAAAATCCTCCTTTTCTGAAAGGAGCATTCAGGCTTGAACAGAAAGAAGATGTATATAGATATATATGTATGTATTATACAGCAGGTGTTTGGAAAACATAAGCTTCTGGGCCCTCACACAGAGACGGCTTTTCAGAAGGTTCAAGGCATCTTGATTGCTTGTCTTTTCCTTTGTGAACAACGAAGAGGAAGCTGAAGAGCAAGGTCTGGCCAAGGCATACAAAATTGATATACATCTGTGCAGCCCCTTTTCTGTCTTTTAAATATCCTGCAATTCCCCCACGTGTATCTAAGACACTAATTCTGAAGGTGCCCAAAGGAACGGGGATTTGGCTTATTTGTAGTGTTGTGACAGGCAAGCTTGTAGGAAACCTGTGTACAATATTGCCCTGGACACCAGTGGCTCCGGTACTAGGCAGGCTGTGTGTGAGTATAGATTTTGTAAGGAAACGGAATGGACAGCTAACCTCTGCTTCCACAGGCTCTCTCCACTTCATGATGCCTTCTTTCTTTCAGAAGCACCCAAGGGATAAATTTATTTAACAGAAACTCTGGAATTACTTAACTTAAACCAAACTGTGGTTTTGAACCAGTTATTTGTTCACAGCCCCTACTGCAGAGCAAAGATATGATGAAGCCTGTGAGGTGTCTCGAGCATAATTCAGGGCAGTTTGTCCTGTGTGGTCCTTACAAGAGACAGCACATGAGTCAGCTGGCTAACCACTAGAAAGCAAAACCATACTCCTCATAAGCTTTCAATTAGAAACAGTAAATTAACAAAGCCACAGTAATTTCTTAAAAGTTTCTTTTCAAAGCAGGCCTTTTTCACTGTCCTTTCTGATTTCTTAACAGGATCCTCAGGTGAGGACAAACTCCATCTCCTTCTGAAATACTGGAGGTGAGAGCAAGGCCAACTGCAATCTGGAACATCAGGAGGATTTTGGCTAGAAGGGGTCTTGAGGTCTGTACTTTCACTACCTAAACAAGGCAGTGCTAGCTTCAAGGCAGACCAAGTTGCCTTGCAAGCTTTCACTGTCTCCGTGGAAAGAGACTCTACAATGCTTCAAAGAGACCTGTTCCAGTATTTGACCAAGTCTTCTGGCAAAGAATTTCCTTTCTACAGTCCGAACTTCCCACCTCACATCTTGTGACCATGGCCTCTTGTTCTTTGCTGAGCAACTTTGATAATAGTCTGTCTCTGTCTTCTCTGTAACTCCCTCTTTAGATGGCTGAGCACAGCACTTACATCTCCCCTTCTCCTTTTCATCTCTGGGCCAAATATCCTCAGTTCACTCAGTTCCCTCAGCTCACCGAACTCATACACACACCAATGACCAATGACCTCAGGATGTCACTCCAACTATTTTAATGATAAAATCATTTGAGGGTTTTTTTCCTCATTCTATATAGATTAAATGCTTATATAACCCCACAATAAATTAAACATTACCCAGAGTTATATTTTATTACAAGCTGCATAAAATACAGCAGCAAACGATACCCTAGCAGGTGACCACCTCTCTCTGCTAGGCATTAAGCCTGCTGCTTGGCCAGCTGAGCTACACTAAGCATCAGATAAAACCTGCAGATTGATTAGACCCAACTGGCACCTGCAGAATTAATACCTGCAGTTTTGGCCAGCTAGCTAAACTAATTGAACTGAGCAGCACAAAGTTATCAGATTTCACTCCTTCTCTTTTCACACATAACTCCTGACGTCCTTTGCGAGCGGTTGTGAGAAACTGCATATTTGATTTAGTTTGAAATTTGATCATTTTCACAGGTGACCGCAGCTTTTTAATGCAAACATGGAGATACCTCTTTATTCTCACTGGAAAACAGAGAGGGATTGTTTTTTTGGTCTGCCTTAGGAAACTGCTATTGGATATTCAGTGACAAGCAGTTTGAATAGATAGATTTAATTTTTGCTCCAGCCCTGGTTACAATAACAATCCTTACATCTCTTGTAATTACCACCCAACATTTCACCCACAACTACACAACAGCCTCTCTTTCTGTATATTTAATCACTCTCTCTGAACCTCCAACTCCACTAATGGAGCTGCTGGTTGATTAGCAAATAAATAATCACCTGAGTGCCAGACCCAGACAGCTGCACCATGTGTGTGTGTCACTCTTGACCCATCTGCAGGACTCAGCAAATGCCAGCTGCTTGTCTTGGAGCAAGCACAGCAGCAGGGCACTGGACACAGAGTGGTGCATGCATACACACATGCATGTCTGTGCCTGGATGTATGGCAGAGAAATAAGACCGAGGAAAGCATGGAAAATGTCACAGAAAGGAAAGATTTTTATCTGCTCTTCTCTCATGGGTAACTTTTTTCTTAGTGTTTCTCAGTGTCACAACTCCCACACCATCTGCTGAAGAGTAGTTTTGGTGTAAGCCCAGGTAGACAAAAAATGAGCTGGCTGCTCAGAACATGCAGTGAGAGGAGATTTGGTAAGTGGTCCTGACTAATGTGGTGTCTCATGAGTTTTACACTTTCCAAACACTACAAGATGACAAGCAGTTACAACTAACAAAATGTTTGGCAAAATCTCCCGACTAAACCAAATCTTTACATTTGATTCACAAAGTGACTGTGCAGTTCAGCAAAAGGTGGACTTGTTATAATTGTCAGCATTATCCACTAAAATACATTAATATTTTGATATTGCACTCATCACCTTGAAAAGAAGTTAGAGATTCGATGCCAGCTGCAGCATTTATATGCTAGAATGCTTCTGAACTACATCTGAGAACTCTCATTTAATGACGTGATATTTTATTTTAAAATATACATTTAGGTGTGTGGTGATTATTCAGAAAAGTTATAAAGCCCACTCAAATCCACTGGCTTCTCTAAGGCTGGATCTTGCTCTATTGTTTGATTTTCTTGACAAAAATGGCATTAATACTTTAGTGGAACCTGGGTTTATAAAAGAGACTTATAAAACTAAGCAGTGCAAAAGCAAAAGGAGACTGACCTTTAGAAAGTAAGGATTTGGTGGGCATCCTTCCAGTTGGAAAAAGATGGTGATTAGGTTAGAGGTAACCCACCTTTTTTAACTAACCTTGCATGAAACTCAAGTGCCAAGTGTAGATGCACATTAACACCTTAACAACATATTAACTTTTTTTTTTTTTACGTATAAGGGAGGCACTAGCAAAGACACAGTCAAACTGAGATAAAGAGATCAAACTTTTCCTTTCTCTGTCAGTAACTCTTGAATGTCTGATCAGATGTTGCAAGCAGGCAAAGGGATGGGAGTAGTGATAAAATAGCAGAAATGTTTTGCCCATCTAAGTATGCTATTTCTAACTGACTACAGTGAGGGAAAGGGAAGAAGGAGAAGGGGAAAGGCCCTATGTCTATTACATTTGTCTCTTCTTCCCTCATAAGGCTTTACATTCCCATCCGCTTGTTTAAATTGTACTTTTTCTTCAGAGCAGCACATGCTCTTCTGTGTTTGACAAAGAAGACACAAACTCCCTTAAAGACGTCCTTCTAGCTGAAATTGTCCACCAAATCGGAATTCCCAAGGTATAAATCTATGTGAGACAATGCAAGAAGCCTATTCAAAGCTCTTCCAAATATTGTCCTGGTAGGATAACACCACTGTGCCACCGGAAATCTCTGCTTGTGCAAACAAACTTGACAGCAAGAACAGGCAAACCTTCTGAAAGATCTAATCTTAGAAAATGTACTAAGCTGCTTGATCAACACGATAACTGAATGCTTTGTGAGTTATACCTATACTGCTGGATCAAAACTTCACTGCTTCTACATTTTTCCATCCATATCATAGCATTTAATATCAAGTATTGAATCAGCCATAATCACACTTGCCATAGGTAAGTGGTTATCAGAACCAGAGAGTATTAATTGCTAGGAAAAAACTGAACAAAACCCACACTTGGCTATGTGTGTTATAACAGGTAAGTTAAAGAAGAGCAGCCTGCTCTCTGACTCTGCTGTGTACTGTTGCAGCACTGACTCCATGAAACATTTTGCATCCATGTGTGTTGATAAATCACAAGCAATACTAGATTTCTTAAAGTAGGGAAGGGAAGGGAGAGTCCATAACCCCACCTATATTGGCTACATACCAGTAGCCACCCACTGGCACCTGCAGACAGTGAACTTCTGCTACCTACAATCTGTTAGATCTCACAAAATGAACCCAACCCTTTCCTTCATAAAATAGCACTGCATGAAAGCACAGTAATCTCCAGTAGATCACTATAGACAGGGGATGGGGGAATGCCAAACTATGTCGTTCACCATGTGCTCTTAAAAGAGTGGTATGAGAAGTAGTTTGAACAATTCCCTTCTTCTGATGAGAACAAACTAAACTCAGTGCCGGAAGGTCTTTAAATGCTGGCATCCACCTACTGGGTCACAATTTATATCATCTGCATCTATGTGACGATTATACATTTCCTTCCAAATTGTTGATAAAGGTGTTCAGCAACACTGAGCCAAGAATAGCTCCTTATGCAACTTCAGTTCAAAATTTACAGCACTCCTCTGCCAGCTCTTCTAAAACCGAGATTTCCAATCTGGAGTGTGCAAAGCCCACTGACGGTCCACATGCACCTCAAAAGAGCAGCCAAACACAATTAAAGCTCTGCCTTGCTGCTTTCTTGTGGAGTCAGGGAGAGATTGCTTGAGGAGGTAAGAGCTTACTGCCATACTTGGGCTCAGTTTCACACAGTGAAGGGAGACGCTGCCGTGTAGCTGCTGTCTAATAGCCTCTTCTCCTTCCACCATTTAGAGTGCTACAGGACACACATGCAGGACAGCTCTTTTTCTTCTGAATATACCACTATGGGTGCTTTTAGTATCACTGACAGCAATATTTGCTCTGCAGCTGAATCACAGAAGTCACTACAGGATCAGACTCTTTAGGGATGGAAATGGAAAGTCGAGAAGTATCAAAGAAAACCCAGAATGTGCAGCTGAATAATCAAAATCATTAACATAAACTAACTCAGGAAAGCTATAATCCAGGTGGTAGCCAAGCAAAAGGAGGTGAAGTTGGAGCAATATGTAAAAAAATCAAAAGCTCAGAGAAGACAGAATCAGACAGCACCTGAGAAAGGAGCACACATTCAAATATGAAATAGCACACAACAAAAGAAAAAAAAAAAACACAAGCAAGATTATGCAACAATGACAAAAAGGAACAGAAACCACCAGATATAACACAAAATTCTAGATACCAATATTTATAACCCCAGCAAAGGTCCGATTCAGCCCCAGAAAACCGTACACAAAACTTGGAAGCTGAATTCAAAGAGTGTTGTTCATTATCAATGGCACACTGGGGGAAGGAGGACAGGTAGAAAGACAGACAAAAGCAAAGAACAACTTTTCCTATCTTCTATGTTCATTACACCATTGCATCAACGTCTTTTTCCTCTTACACACACATGAACACACACTCTCCATTTCTTTCCTTGCTTTAGCCTTTTGAATTCTGTCTCTCATCAGTTGTCTGGGGTGTCCTATAGTCCTTGTGTTTTTTTGTGCACAAATAATTAGCCCAATGAAGCTTCCAGGATTCCTAGATGTGTGTGGTTACAGAAGAATGTATTTACAGAGACCAAACTGAAGAAATTAAAGAATTTAAAGGTGAAGTTCAGCAAACACTAAAAGACATTTGAGAGGTCAGAATACTTCAAGAAGTTACTGTAAAATTATGAGCTGAAATCACACATCTTTGGATTTCTGGAAGGGGATGCCCTACACCGTATTTTTTTGTCTTTAGAAGTTGATGGGCAATTATCTGTTGATAGTTATGGTTAGAAAATGTTGCTTAGTCAAATACAAACTTTAGGGAAAAATAAGACAGTATCAACATGGAGGGTCAGAAATTTTGGTCAAAACTAGGAAGAAAGGAATGCCAAGAAAACTAATAATTTGCTTGTGAGGGAAATTCACACCACATGGGAGAGAACCAAACACAGGTCCCAGCTCTGCCTGATTCACAACAAGAATATGAAGGAAGCCAAGTCAGTCTTTCTGTGGTTCAGTGACTACTAGCACAAGACAGAACAGACGCAACTGGAAAGCCTGTGAAAGTCCCACACACACTCCCTTGCAAAAGGTGCTGTCTGGAGACTAGGGAGGCCTCAGCCTAGTTTCAGCTGAGCAGGCACTTCCAGCTACATTGAACTGCCTCATGTTTATGTTGAAATGCAGAGGATGTATTTATAAATATTCAGTGAATTTGGTGGCTATTCTGCACCTACTTTCACGCTCTTCCTCTCTCACAGCCCCTCAAAGAATGTACAATCCTGGTGGCTTTACTACAACCTGCTCTGCTCTGAGAGCTCAAAGGAGCAACACACTGGCTGAAGCAAGTTGATTTTTTGCTTAAAATAATTGGCTTGGCTTTGTTTCTTTTGTTGTTTTCTTTTTGTGGAAGGATATAGACTGTGTACTTCCTAATATGAAGGAAACTGAAGCAGAGTAAATGAGAAGTCCACAAGTTAGGCTTCTCCAAGTTATGCTCATTACAGTTGTATTATCTAGGACAAAGGTTGTGAACACCAATATCAGCAACAAAACCCAACCAAACACAATAAAGACAACCAACAGCAAAAATCAAGAGAAAGTTTCAGGAGTTATGACTCAGGTACCAGATGAATTTACAAGTGGATAACAAAGAAAAGTTCAGCAGAAGTGACTTCAAACTCCCTGAAGAAGCAGGCGAGGAACCTGTAGACAGACAAAATACACAGGCTAATACTGGGAAACAGAATTAATTATTTTCTCAGTGTTTATCAGCAACAGGAAGAGCAATGCGTCAGGAAAGATTTCCTGGAAGCAGAAAAAACACGACCATTCCTTTGTCAGGACACATGTAAAAGAAAAATCAGCATCACTAAAACATTCCTTGGGATTTTTGCTCTTGCCCTGACCCAGAAGCCAGTCTGTCTCATCTTGATAATACTTAGCATTGCATCTGTGCAATCACAGAGGTATGTCCTATTACTTACAGATGACATTTAACATAGAAAATCATAGAGAAGTTGTTTGAAAGGGACCTGTGGGGATCGTTGAGTCCACCCTCTTCCTTGGTTCTGTGGGTATTCCCCACACTAGCTCCTGTCAAGCTGTGGTTTGTCTGGCCAACTCTTGAAAATTTCCTAGGGTGGCCACTCTCAAGTGACATGTTCCAGGGCTGCAGTACCCCTCTCATGGGTTTTCCCAACCATGCAACCGCAACCTTCCCACAGCAGTTCTTGGCTGTTGCTCTTTGTCAGATTGTCTGCTACTAAATGGCAGAGTTTAGCTCCATTAACTTTGCTGTTCCCACTGCAGTTGCTGTGAGCTGTTGCTGAGATCACCCCACAGGCTCCTCTTCACCAGACTAATCTCTTAAACTCTGCATGGATTCTTGGCCCTTTGCTGTCCTGGCAGCCCTTGCTGGGCTCCCTCCAGCTTATTCACAGCCTTCTTTGAACAGGGTGGGGAGGAAGGGGGACCAGTATAGCAGGACACATAATTCCAGGTACAACTGGATGAGGACAACAACTTTGCTTGACCTTCTGGGTATGCTCCTTCTAGCCCCGTGTGTCGTTTACTTTACAATTAATTATGTCTCAACCATACATGATTCAACCAGTCCAGCATAACCCTGAGGTCCTTTCCAGCCAAGCCACTGATTAGCCAGCATGCATTTTGTATGCATGCAATGCTGGAGTTACTGAATGTAGAAACTTGCATTTCTTCTTGCTTAATCTTATGAAATTTCTGTTGTCCCAGTCTTCAACTTTCTGATGATTCCTCTGGACTAAAGCTCTGCCATTCTGTGTGTCAATCACGCCCCCCCATTTAACACAGTCTGCAAATTTGCTAACGGTGCCATCTGCCTCCTCATACAGGCCACTGCCTTCTTGTCTTTGCTATGTCTGAAAATGAATTTCAAGAAGATGTTCTTTTTCAGTGACTGAGGTGACAGTAACAATCACATTGTTCCCTGGATTCTCCTTTTTGCCTGTACAAAGACAGGTGTTTCAGCCCTTAGCCTTCTCCCTGTCTTCATGGACTTCTGCAAACCACCGATTTTTCACATATGATAGACAGCAGGTAATACTTTCACTGTCAGATGAATCTCATCAAGCCCTATGGATCTGAATATATCCAGTTGTGGTTGTACCTGGCTTATTGCTCCTTCCCTGTTGCCTACCCTCCATAACAAACAGTGCTGGTATGTATAAAGCTTTGTCTGATGAAAAAAAAAAGACATTGGGGACCCTGTTTTGTAATGCTTGCCACTATGCTGTTCTTCCCTATTCATTGTCAGGCCTACATTTTCTTTTAACTTCTTTTGTAATTAGTGTTCCAGTAGAATTCCTTCTTGTTACCCTTAATAGCCTCTCCTTCACTTACCTCCAGCTGGGCCTCAACCTTACTAATTTTTGTCAAAAAATGCTCAAACAATATCTTTATATTCCTCCTTTGTTAATCTTTTCAATTTTTGTATACTATTTTGTTGCATTACTGGCTCACCATGCAATTCCATGTTTAGTCTGGAGCCCCTTCTGCTGGAAGCCCATCCTGCACAATGAGGCAGACTATTCCTCACATCTCAGAAAGCTGAAAATGTTTTTCCTGTTTTTGCCCTTTTTTAATCCCTTTTGGTTTTGTTTGTTTGTTTTAAATCAGTCAACCCTCCTCTTCCCCTTCGGCATCTTCCCTAGGAATTTTTCCTAGGGAAAAGTCCGGGGTCCTCTGTACCCTATACCAGTCTTCCTCTGTACCTTGAATTCAATCATCTCATGGGCCCTGCAGCCCAAGCTGACATTTCTGCCATACTTGTGGCCTGTTCTTCTCACTTTGCAAGCAGCAGGTCAAGTATAGCCCCTCTAGCATTTGCATTATAACCTGTGAGCTACATAGTTGAGCAACTTCCTGGGTTGCTCACATGGTGCAGCCCAGCAATGCCTACCTGGACAGTCCAAATCTCTCAGGAAGACAAAGGCACAATCAGGAAAGTTCTGTAATTGTCTGTAGAAAGCCTCATCTTCTACATCTTGTTCACGAGATTTTGGTCTCAGTCTAACACAGAAACTTGAGTGGCACTCTGCCCTTAGATCTTGACTCCTGGCAGATACATCCTTGGATTTCTGCTAGAGCTCTGCTAAGTCAAGTAACAGCTTTACAGAGGGCACAACAACTGCATGGATCTTCCCTAAACAGAGTGTGCTCAGTCACGAGAACACTCTAGTCAGGATCCAACACAATAGTTGATACATCTTCCATAAGACCTCACCCCAGAAGTCTTCATATCATGCATTTTGTGTAAGACAATGCTACACAGAATATTACTGCTCTGGTTTCACTTTTTTCTCCACTTTCTCGACATCACTTCTTCCTATAATCCTATTAACCAGTATTTCAGCTCTCTAGGGCTAAGCTTTCCTTCTACATTTGTATGTCACACACTTGAGTTCCTATCCTCACTGGCATTATCTTTTAAAAAGTAACAATTATCTTTTAAAAGTGGTAGGTACATAATATAACTGGGGTGAGTGTTGGGGTTGAAGGGCAGGAAAAGAGGAGTAACAGGTTCCCAGTACTCGTAATTTGCAATTCATCAAATTAAAAAAAAATATGAACGTGCCTTAAAAGATTCAGAATGATTTAGCATAATTTACAAATGTAAGCAAAACTATATGATCTGGTTATGGTCATTTATCATTAATAGGAAGAGGAAAACCAGTTAATTTTGAATCCATTCAAATGAAAGGGAGATAGATCTGTAGGTAATCAGGAAGAGTGAATAGACTGTAATTATACTACTTTTACTCGAAAATTCATTGCAAAATTATGTGCAATAATTATGCCACTGTTTTACTGAAGCCAAAATGAATTTTAAAATACCCTTTACTTACACTGATTAGATTCTAGTCCTTTCTATTAGACCTAAGAGGACAAAACCGGATAAAGACACCGAAGTTTCCGTGCTAATCTTCCAAGAGAATACCCTCCTAGCTATTGTTTAACAGCAATTAATGACCCCAAAGAATATTCAAAGGAATTAACAACCCTGTGATCTCCAGAGAGTGAAAGCAGATGCTGCATTCTGACTTCTCCCTATCCTGTGCCACTTCTAGGTGTGCTTTTCAGCATTTAGGAGGTCACAGACCAGAAGTGTGCCTCCAAACGGCCTGCAGTGTTCAGGAAGTGATGCCTCTTTCTGAACTCATCCTCCCACACTCACCGTCACCTCCTATTCCAAGTCTTTTTCCCTGCCAACAGCACCTGAGTTGGGACAGGAGAGGGCATTTGCCAGCCTCAGAGGAAGCTTTTACTAAGGCAGTAATGACCCACCATACCCAGAAATAGCCTGTCACAACAAGGTGCCTCAATTACAGGATGGTTTAAGTGACTCCTGACTGATCCTGTGTTATCCAGATGCTCTCCTCATATATACTGGCCAGCAGCACACCTACTAGTCTAGGAGGCTGTGGTGCTGGATTCAGGGAGTATGAAGGGAATCATCCCTATCTAGCTGAACCGCCACATCCTGCATCATTATTTTCATGAAGGGCATTTCTCAGACACAATAAGCAGTAAAACTACTGAGATTTTAATTCACTTATTACAAATTTCCACTGTAAGTATGTCACAGTTCACATTTTTTGTCAAGTTGTAACTGGTATCCCCCTGTAAAAAGTTTATTAAAACGTGGTTCTTCAAGGAGCAACATTAAAGCAAACATGATAAAAGAATTCACTGCCACAGCCATGAGTGACTCTCATCTGTCTGTCTCCTAAGCACTCTTTCCTCCCTCTGTCGTCTGAAAGAAGCATCTTTTCATCTCAGTTTTTCTAGTAAGTCTTCTTGATGAGGAATACTAATCAAGGACACAGTTCTGGTAAGTAGGTGGCTTCAGTGCAGACCTCTTCTTCATTGCTCTTGCCAGGATGAATAGTGCTGTCCCAGTCTTTCCAGCCCAGCATTTTACTGGTGGGGAACTGTAAGTCCCAAAAGGTGATTAATTAAGCTGCTAAAAACAGACACAAATGCTGTAGAGATTCCACTGTCAGCATCCAGCACTACAGTTAGAGGAAGGTTTGTTCTCTCATCTAATCTCAATGAGCACTACTGATGTGAGTCATGTTTCCCACACTGTCACCGATTCCTCACCTGTGTAAAGTCTGAAAGGGGATTTTAGACACCATCTCCTGTCCCAATTACTCACACAGAGCTAGCACCCTTATGCAGAGACAGATACAATAATCAGACATATGTCACACCTCAGGCTTTAAATATTGCTCCAACCTTTCTGCATGCAGGACTTAGTGAAACAACCTTGAATTTTCTGAAGGTGCAGCACAACCATGGCAAATTTTGGCTGGCACATTTTTGGGCCTTGAAAGTGATTTTTATTTATTTACTTGGCTTTTTTAGGTCCTTAAGGAGTAGAGCTTCTTTTAGGCAAGTACATGTAATAGCAGGAAAGCAACAGTGCCAGCCTGACTCTCAGAGAGAGACAAGATCTTTAAAATAGTATTTCCGCTCCTTTTGAGGCTACAGCCTGTGGTTTCGTCTGAGGTACCTGTGTGGCAACCTATTCAAATGAGCCCACAGAGAGTCTCGTATGTTAAAAGATATGCGAAGGAAAGAGGAATTTCCAGTGGAAAATGTGATTGAATGGAGAGATGTTCACTTGGACAATCTCTTACCAAAGCACAGCAACCAACTAGCGGTGTCTGCCAGTCCCTTTTTCCATGCCATGAGGCACTCTGTCTTTACTGCTTACATCAATTAGAACTCGTAATGTCATTACTGGGCACATCAAAGCATCATGCCTTCCTTCAGAAGGGCTCGTAAGTCTGGCCACTCACATTGTGGTCTGCAAGTAACTATGAATCCCCCAGCACTCAGTGATGTGTTTCACACCTCGGCTCTGGGCTCTGAGCAGTGTTTTTAGGCTCTTATAGCCCTGACAATTAGACACCATTCCTCAAGAACCCTCAGGCTTAGCCAAGCATTCTCCTTTTTTTCCTATTAATAAGAACTACTTTTAGAACAGGATGCTCACAATTTAGAATATAGTCAAGAAAATAACCCATCTATTAACTGAGTATTTCAAGACTGAGGTAATAGTACAAGACAGCGTAAGTACATATGCATTTACAGACTTTGAAATCAATTGTTCTAAAAATTTGCATGTGGGATTTTTAATCTTCCAAGAAATTTGTGTGTGCATGTATAACTATCAGAATCACAAAGACTATTTTGTAAGCATCAAGCTCTTTTCCAGCTACAGGTACTAATTATAACAATCACTGAATTTGTCAACATGCCACTGACGCTTAAGGGAAATGTCAGAGGAGACAGGCCAATTTGAAAAGGACAAAGGGATTGGAAATATTATGGTTTCAGGTTTGGGTTTTTTGTTTGGGTTTTTTTTCAGACAAGTGTGATACCATTGCTCTTGACTTCACTTCCATTACATGGGCAGTTTTCTGATCTCCTGACTGTGTGTAGGGGTGCCAGAGACACCGTAAGAGAAGTGACAAGGATGTGTAACTGGGGAGGGATAGTCAGCAGTGGTCCCAATTTAAATGTTGTTTAACTGCAGCCTGAGTCTACTGCTTGTGAAATTATTCAGGAAAGTACAGTGAAGGGATAGAACTGGGGTTCCTACAATGCACAAATGTGTAAAGGCTGGGAGGTACAGGCATCCTCATCCTACCTTCAATGTCCAGGTAGTCCAATGTGCAATTGGTTGAATGCCTTTAGAGATAGGGTGGCCATGAGCAGTCAGATCCCTAGGACTGCAACCTGCTGCACACTGCCATGGACAGGCTGGTTATTGTGGTTCAGAAGCCTCAGGTTACCACTGTAGGTCATCACCCCAAACAGGCAAAATGAGAGTGTCAATGAGCAATGAAGGATATACTGCTACCTGGCCAAATGAGCCTGAAGTGATCTACAAGGCCCTTCCATAGCAAGCAAGGGAAACTATCTGAATGCTCCTGTCTTCTTTGGGATGGTTTCTTCAAAGCTCTGAAGCTGTATGGCTCCACAGGCCACCAGCACAACTCTTTGTGCCGTTCTGTATCTCAGTAGTGGGGCCACCACAAAAAGCTGCTTGTGGCACTCATCACAATAGTGTCACAGAGGGGTTTTGTGGTTGGTTGGTTTTGTGTTTTGTTTTTTTTTTTTAAGGTCAAAACAGCTGAAAACAACAAAAAATGAATTTGTATCAAAATAAAGTTTTGCAAAATTGAAGGCAAATGCAGCCTTTTGTCCAGCTGAGTATAAACTGTAGTTTCCTCCCATGTCCTAGCACAGAAACATCTGAACTGGAAGCAAGGGTAATCTTAATAAATGGTGTTAAACTGCACAGTTTTTATTGAACTGGAGGGGACGGAAGCAAGGAGCAGAAAAGTAAGACACCTGTTGCACGCCTCCTTCAAAAGAAACTATATAACACTAATTGCAGGCTGTCATAAAAAGCCTTATGATGCCTCAAAGGCATTGGGGTCAATGTGTTAACAATTTGGTTCATATACTCAGTGGAAAATGAAGAGAAAAGAACTTCAAGGTATGCTTGCTCTCTGCAAACTAAAAACTTCAGCTGTATAGTTTGATGAGTGGTTTTATGTTGGAAATTCCTCTATAGCTATACAAAGAGTGAAAAAACCAACATCACTCCAGATCTAATATTGAAATCGTAACAGGGAGGGAACAAAAGATTTGGAGACATTCCCCAAGAACGAAGGAATTATGGCTCTGTAACCAAAGGACTACTTTTTCTTCCCTGCTTTCTCAAGACAAAACTTTGTGTTTAGTCTCTCTAAAAACAACATCTTTGCTTTTCAGGTGATGTCTGCTTCACTCACTGAGCAACGAAGTGTGAGGGAGGACAGTGTCTGGGGAGAAACAAAGCCAGGAGCATTTATTGGAAGGCACTAACTATATCAGAAAGAGTACTTCAGAAGCCAATTTAATTGTAATCAGGAATGTAGCTGGAGAAAAGAAGCATCGCCAGCGTACCCTGGAGAGCAGTGCTGAAATATGTGCTACATTGACCACTGATAATCCATAGAGAGCTGGCAGGTCACACTGTGCTGGCTCTTCTCCTTGTTTCCAGCTGCTAAATTACATTAAAGTCAGCTTAAAATTCATTAAACACCTTCCTATTATTACTTTTCCATATAAGCAGTTGTTATAGCTGCTGAAGAGACATTGTGTGATGGTGACAGTGAAGAGAGAGGCCTGAGTAAATATGAATGGGAAAGGAGAGGTGATTTTGACCAGGAAAACGCTTGGGACCCTTCAGAATTTAACTGCTCTTCAAAAGATGAAAGCAGCTACACAGCAGATTGTGAATTCAGATGCTTAAATGCTCCAGAGATACGTTAATACTGATAGTGGAGGTCACGTTTTGTTTGGCAGTTTTGCATAAATCCCGAACCAGTCAGAATCACCACTCTGTGAGACTGTCATTGCAATGATGCTGACCCAGTGTCACTGATAATTACAGGTAATTTCAAGTGCTGTCATTAATTTGCCTTTTTCAATCTCTCAGCAAAGCCTTACAGGCTTTGTCTTGTATATAATAGTGTTGAAGGTAATAAGATTACTTCCATCAGGGATTTAAGGAATTGGATTTTACTCAGATTTTTTAAAAGGCTTTGCACTTTTTCTTGCAGGTTTTGAAAAAAAAGTCATTTTTCAGAAGATTTCACCTATTTCAGTGAGAAGTTCTTCCAGAGCAGGATAGAGAGGACCGAAATTCAGGTTTTATGAGAAATATACTGTTACTCAGTTCAGATGGGAAGCTGCTTTATAGGTGGAAGTGGAGGAGAGAGCAGAGGTCCTTGCCTCCATGCCCATGTGAGCCTTTTTGTTTATGTGATGATTTTTTAAATAACAGATCAAAAATAAAAAGATTCTTTGCTGGAATTCTGGTCTTTAATGGAATGTCACATGAAACAAAGAAGAATCAAATGGCATGAAGTAAGTGCAGCTTCACCAACAGAACAGAAATGACAATCCAAGCCCAGTGTTAAATGGTATTTTGAAGTCAAACACCAGGCACAGTGCTATCCATTCATCACCTGCATCAATTGATGTACATGAGAAGAACATATAAAGGGGCCTTCAACAACACCTTCTAGCCTGACTGAAAGATCCATCCATTTTTCCAGGAGAGCAAAGTATCTACTGGAGGAAGAAACTCTTTTTAAATCTAAAAAGGAAGATATAACCCCTTTTTTGTGACTCATATGACTTAGAGCTGTAGACACTTTTTAAAATAGTATTTGCAGTTTCTGGAGGGAAGATTTTCAGAATAGCACCACTAAAAATAGAATCAATGCCTTTAAAGATTTACTGTCCATGCCCAGAAATCTTGAAAGAAGTAGAATATTAATATAATGTAGGTCCTACCAGAAAGCCATGCCTTTGCACATCTTACAACTGGAGTCTGCATAGGAGATGCAGAGGTCCATCCAGTGGAGAGCACTGCTGCATGCCAGGCAGTTCCTCTGCATATGCAATTCCCACTGGTGTCACACCTGACCCAGCTACACAATGATACTCCCAGCACACAGTAGTCATGTGTACTGTTGCCTCATTCTGATCTTCACTAAATATTTGGAGATGAATTTGGCTTGTTTGACAACTCAGGTGCAGCAGAAGATAGGAAATTTCTCATGACTGTGGGCTTCCTATGAGTTAGGACTATAGTAGGAGCAGCCAAACCAGCTACTGCAAATGTGAAGAAGGACAACACAAGACTGATGAAACTCTCCTGAACCTAAAGGTCTTCCAGGGAACTCAGTTAATCCTGCAGGTTTCTTCAGTGGAATATCTGCTCCTGTGGAGAGAAGAGCTGCAGAGCCCCCGGCTCTCTTTGTGAGAACTCATTTCATGTTCCAAGGTGGAGCTGTTCTGCCCCCGCATGGCAGGTCAGGGGCAGAGCACAGAGCCAGACCTCCGCTGCTCACTGACAACCCCATCATCTCATGGCAAAGCACGCCAAAGATTTTCTGCCACATGGAAGGGACCCGTGTTAGCGTTCAGAGCACCGAGTTCTGTTACAACTGCACATGCCAGAAAATTGTAGGAGCAAGGCAGCTGAAAGGAGCCTATAAAAAATTAATGGCTGACATAAATACCAACCTCCAAACAAAGAATGGTCAGAAGTGAAGATGCAAGAGAAGTGAAATCTGTTACTTATTACAGGCTTTCTGATGGAGTAATGATATAAAAATAAGAGGAATTAAAGACAGGTCTTAGGCAGGATGTGAACTTGGCTTCTGGAAGCAGAGGTCAAAACTGTATAGAGTGCAATTGAGAAGGAGGTCCTGATGATGTTATCTGTTCCACAGATGCAAAGAATGAGATACAGAGCCAGAAGCCAGAGAGGGATGGAGTAAAAAGTTTCTATGGAGGAATCGAGACAGCCTTTTAGGGGAATAGAAAAACTATGTCAGGAGAGAATTAACTCACAGAGCACAGGAAATCCAGTTCTCATGGTGAAATGTTCCCATGAGACAAGACAGTCCATCCCATTATCCCTCAGGAGAGCTTAGGCAACACCAGTAGGCACTGAGAGCTAAAGAGGGTCTTGGCTGCATTCAGCTGACTCCTCTGAGAGTGGGAAGAAGATCGTGACTGTTTCCTGACTACATTCAAACAAATGTATAGAGTTTTTATGTGGGCAGGGGCATCTGGTTTTTGCACCATATGCTACTCCTTTTGGAGTATAAGTGTATAGCTGAGTAAATGCAAGGGGCTGTTTATATGATGAGCACGAAACAGTCTGAAATGACACCAGAAGCCACTAGTAATAAATAAATTTTGCTTTACATCACAGAGCTCCAAATTCTCCTAGTAAACTTCCCATTAATACACTTGACCTTAAGTGAGATGGCCCTTGGACATGGATGGGGGAAAATACTGTTACTTTTTAAGTCCACTCGATACTTTCAAACATCCAAAATGTTATGAATGAAACAGAGAAACAAAACCAAAGTAAACCACAACAAAACCTCACAAAACTCCATCACATCCCAGTTGATATTCTCTCCCTGCAGTGCTTTCCATCAAAGATGCTATACTCATTGGCATGATATTCATTGGCAAGGTGGCCTCTTGCCATTCAATGTAAGGGAGCTGTGATCAAGTGACTAAAAAATATTCTTCATAAAAACATGAAGAAATAAATATTTTAAGTGGTGCAGAAGTACAGAATTGAAGAGGGTACCACAGGCTTCATTAACCAGTGCTGTAGGATCCCTTCTGCCTTGAAAAGGTTTCCATCAAAACCCTTCTTATATATAACACCGTAAGGAACAGCACAGTTTATTAGTATACAAAACAATAAAGAAGAAACAATTTCACTGTCTGTGGTGACTGACTTTGTTAATTGTAGGCTAGGAGGAAAGATGGTCAAAATGTAGTCTACTGAAGACTAAGGGAAAGCATCTGCCAAATAGAGGTTACATGTGTCAGACTGAAACTTCTGTGTGTCAGTGTGTCTATACATGTGTATCTATTACTTGCTAACAGTTTCTGCTGGTTTCAGTGCATTTCATACTAATCTTATCTCCTATGAAATGAAAGAATGGTAAAAATTTAATGTTATCCTGGAAGAAGTTTGAAGAAAGAGCTTGAGGTATATTAGTGAACAGCCAAACTAGTTCTTACCTGTTACTAAAGAGCACAACTGGTGAGAAATAATACTGGTGGTACAGGGAAAAGTCACACATACAGCTAGCATGATGTATTTTCTTGACAAGAAATCTTTGAAGAATGTTGTCCGTCAGAAAAGGACTGAAATAGTGCCAAACATGATACATAAAGGCAGGGCATAGTGTAACTGTGCAGAGAAAGTGATACAAGGATCTGTTTCTAGCCAGGGAAAGTGTCTCTGATCAATCAGTAGCTGGTGCACATTTACCATTCCAAGTCATACTAACAACTTTCAATCAGACTTAATTTTCCACATAGAAACATGTGAATATTGATGCCCAATGGATTTAGGAAATACACACCTGATGTATCATGCACACACACATATAGGTATTTCTGTGAATACTCATCCATATATTTAGGACAAATGCAGAGCCACTAATATATAGTTATGTGATTAGACATGGAGTGGTAGTTAAGTGGTGGTTTTATATTTGCATCCGTAACTATAGATAAAATTTTGGCACAGTATAAAAACACTGATACATATTAGAGGTTTCTTTCTATATCCAGAGGAAATGGGACGTACGCACATGAGATAAAGCCGTACGTAAATATCTGGCAGCCTGGCACACTGAGTAGGCCTGCGCTCTCACTGAAGGTTGGGGCTGAATTAATGCTAGTTTCCTTTCAACCATGACAGGGAAGGAGGAGGGAGGTCTGGAAAGCACCATCTGTTTTTCCAGATTGCTGTTAATCTGCCAATAATTCATATTGGATATAAAGAATTAATGTTATGGGAGAACATTAAAAAATATACAAAGCCTTCCTCTTCAGCATATGGAGTAAAAACCAGCAAAGAAGAGGCATCAGGTTGTCTTCATGGGCCAGGAGGGTGGACAGCCTTCTGAAATTTGTCTTGTATATTAAAGAGAATGAAAACACAGGCACATGTGGAAGAGGAAGGGAATGTTCCTCTGATAATAAGAGGAAGAAACCTAGAATTCAACTAAAAAAGGCTTTACAAAGAAAATTTTAAGGTTGGCCAAGCAACACTGAAAAAACAGGGCCCTGGCCCAGGCAATGCAGAGGAACAAATGAAATCATGGCCCTGGGGAAGATTCAGACCGTGCTTTTCGAGCCTGTGATGGCACTAAGATCACACACTGGAGACGGCCTCAAGCAAAAGGTCACACAAAGGGAGCCTGAAGCCATTTGAAAAGGGTGGCAGTGAGACAGCAAAGCATGGGGTGATACATCTGAGATGAGACACTGATCCCACAACAGTTGATTGTGGATTTTGCACTGACCAGAAAAGGTCGACATATGGTCTGCTGGGAAATCTGCCAGAAAAAGTACTGCTATTTTTGAATGGTTTTAATACAATTTTCAACCTCTTCTGTATCTGTGCAGCTTTATTAGAGAAAGGAGCGATGGTTGCCACATGGAGTGATCTTTACTTCTTATGGCACCTCTGATGATGTAAGTTGAGCAGGAATGACCTACATACAGGTGACAATTCACTGAAACAGGACTGTTCTGTCCTGTATCTGCTGCACCTATCCAAGTAAACTGAACAGGGTGTGGGCACAGGCCTGAGCATTGACAAGCAATCAGCCTTCCCACGAAAGCATGAGCACAGTTTCTAGCACAGGTTTGGCCCAGGCCAAATGACACCATGATCTCTAGTAACACTTCAAGAGCTAATACAGGTCAACAGCCTCTCCTGTGGCCTTCTCACAAACACACACTGCATATTTGGAGCAATTTGCCAGTTCCAGTGCCAGAATCCAACCAATACAAACAAGCACAATGGCTTTTCCAGAGGCAAACATGGTATTCTGGATCCATCCTTCTATTCCTCCCTATCCATGATGGCAAAGGATCTTTACAGAGGTGAATAAACAGCCTTTCAAAGCTACTACCTTTGCATTCCTACAGAGGTCCCAAGTGTCCCATGCCGTATAAAATTGTCTTACAACAGCAACATTCAATTTTCGCACCACAAGCGAAAGGACTTATCTACACTGACACTAGGAAAAGAAAATCACCCACCTCTCTGAGGACAGAAAGCTGGTGCAGCAACATAAGTGATCTGGCAGTTCTTGCATAAACAGGAAGAGAAGAATTCCACAAATTTGATGACATGTGGTCTTTATTTTCAGAGTTGTTTGATTGACGAGTGACTGTGAAGGGGTGCTGTACACAGGGAGCTCTGCTGATGGGCCCTGTGATCCAAAGCTGGAAGGAGCTCTAGACTGATATCACTGCTACCTGATGACAATTTTCTGGCTCTGGGGGCTATTGCTTCTGTCAGACATGCTGAATGCCATATCTCCTTCATTTCATATGTCTTTTTTTCTTAGGCTTTTTTTTCCCCCTCTGAGTTTTCTACAGTATAAAACGTGTGAATGGGTATAGGTTGTACTCTTAAATCATGAATGTGGTGTCTCTGTTTCACTCAAGTTTTTACAATCCTCACTTTAGACACCATAAAAAGTACCAGTAAAAAACTTGTTTTATTCTCCTGTTTGGCAAGCTTAAGCTACAGGTTGAGCACTTCTTAAAAGGTC
Organism: Climacteris rufus; assembly: GCA_013398175.1. Classification (NCBI taxonomy): domain Eukaryota; kingdom Metazoa; phylum Chordata; class Aves; order Passeriformes; family Climacteridae; genus Climacteris; species Climacteris rufus. Next base: position 298,647 of record VZRZ01000984.1, read on the forward strand.
AGCCTTTGTGAAAAGACTACAAAAGCAGCAAGGGTCAGAGCCTAATGCCACAACTCCTTAAAACCCTCCATCAGTAAAAGCACAGACTGATGAATCACTTTCCAGAAGTAGGACAAGGTTAGCAAATAATAACATAGCTGGTAAAAAACAAAACCAAGCCAGGTAAGATTTGGTATACACACGTCCTTTAGGGGATTCTTTACCATAAAGCAGTCATGGTTTAAAGCTTTAGTATTCTAGATACTAGCCTTTATTTCCACAGATGCACAATGAATTTTAAGGGAAAAAAACTCAGCACACCATGTTCAGTTTACCCATGAAATGCAAGGCACAAATTCCAGAAATTACAAATCTGGCTATATAAAATGCACTTATATTCCATGTATTCAGAGTATATGTTGTTTAACTTAGTAGTTTGTTTTATGAAAAGAAAATGAAAGACATCAGTTCTATAGCTGCTTAATGTTTTATTCCTGGCTGGGTATTTGGACCAGGAAAACAACAGCTTTCCTTTTGGCTGTTAGTGCTTAATTATTCAATGTTAACAGCCAAGAAGTAAGCTGTTAGCCCTCCTCCTCTTCTTCACAGCTTTTCTTTCCCTCGTGGGTCTAAATCTGTCCTTCACACATATGAAGAGCAGTTTGAATCGTAGGGATTGCATTTTGGCCTCATAGGAAACAGCCTATGGCTGACAATATTCCCTTTTAATATCAGTGTGGCTTGCTCTCCAATCTTTTAAACAACACAGTAACAGCTTAATTTCCTCTGTCTTTGAAGCTTTCCTTTAAATACCATCACAGACCCTTCTCCTTCATAGATCTGCTCTCAAGCTAAGCTGTCTTGGTCCAAATTCTGAAATGTAATGACTCTGCTACCCAAATCACTGTACACACTGCTAGACAAAGTAAATAAGCTCTAAATCTAGTGGGTTTCCTTCTTCTTCCTTAGAAGCCTCAACAGCAGAAGGCTTCACAATACCTAACAGATTTAGTCTAGAAGCATTTAAAGGTTTTCTTGAAAGATGGCAAATACTGGTACCAGAGAATGATGACTGCTTGAACTATCCCCAATAGTATCTCATAAATTGAGCCACATATTCTCTATATTTGGATGAAGTGCATGAAGGACAAATCCAGTAGTATCATCTGGAGGAGCGTGTAAGCTGTGTTTTCCTAAAGACTCAGAAAAGTCATACAGCTTGCCTCTCTATGATAAGAGCAACTCATGACATAACCACACTTCTTCCTTGAGCACAGCTTTTTCCCCTTTACTCACTTTTGAAACAAAAAAAAAAAAATCTCAGGAAACAGATTCATCTGCTCCAGCTAAGCATAACAAAAGGTGGGCATGTACCCCTTCATGACCAGCCACCCCAATATACTGTTGCTATATCAGTCAGGGATACACAGTTCATAACTGTTCCCTAATCTCTGCTACCAAATCATTGCATTTCGGTTATCTTATACACTGCTTGAACTCCCATCAGTCTGATAAAAAGTTAAGGGCAAAAGGAACACACCATATATACAAAGCCACAATCTTACTGTGAATATAGCTGAAGTCTGAACAGTCTAATGAATCAACTACCCATCCAGTTACAATGACATTAATGCTTCACAGTTCAAATCATATTAGTTAAAATTGTATATACACAAGCATTTTAGTATCACAGAATCACAGAAAAAATAAGGTTGGAAGAGACCTTAAAGATCCTCTAGTCCAATCGTCAACACAGCACTACCATATCACCCCTAAACCATATCCTCAAGAGCCACATCCAGATGCCTCTTGAACACTTCCAGAGACAGTGATTCCACCACCTCCCTGGGCAACTTATTCCAATGCCTAACCACACTTTCAGTGAAAGGTTTTTTTCTAATATCTAATCTGAACTTCCCCTGGCACAACTTATGGTCCTCTCCTCTCATCCGTGCACTTGAGATGTGGCAGAAGAGATCAAACCCCACCTCACTACAACCTCCTTTCAGGGAGTTGTAGAGAGAGATGAGGTCCCACCCAAACCTCCTTCTCTGCAGGCTAAACAACAACAGCTCCCTCAGCTGACCCTCACAAGGCTTGTGCTCCAGACCCTCCACCTGTTTTGTAGCCCTGCTCTGGACACTGCAGCACTTCAATGTCCTTTTTGAAGGGAAGGGCCCAAAACTGAACAAGGATTTGAGGTGCAGCCTCACCAGTGCCAAGTAGAGCAGGATAATCACTTCCTTTGTTCTGCTGGCCACACTATTGCTGATACAGGCCAGGATGTCATCGGCCTTCTTGGCCACCTGGGCACACTCTGGCTCATGTTCAGCTGCTGTCAAACAGCACCCTGAGGTACCTTCCTGTTGAGCAGCTTTCCAGACACTCGGCTCCTAGCCTGTCACACTGCCTGGAGTTGTTGCATTCTCATTGTTGAGCCTCATGGAGTTGTCTTCAGCCCATCAATCCAGCCTGTCCAGATCCCTGGACTGACCCCAATACTGAGCCCTGGAGAACGCCACTTATGACTGGCCACCAGCTGGATATAACTCAACTTACCATCACTCTCTAGGCCCAGCCATCCAGCCAGTTTTACCCCGCAAGGAATGCACCTGTACAAGCCATGAACAGCCAATTTCTCCTCAAGAATTGTGTTGTGAGAGGTGGTGTCAAATACATCAGTGAAGTCTAGATAAGCCTTTCCCTCATCTACTTAGCGGATCACTGTCATAGAAGGAAATCAGGCTGGTGAAGCAGGACCTGACTTTTGCAAGCCCATGTTGGCCAGGCCTGATCCCCTGGTTGTGCCTGTACGTGTCACATGATGGCACTTGGGATGATCTGCTCCATGACCTTCCAGGCCACCAGTGTCAGGCTGACAGGCCTGTAGTTCCCCAGATCATCCTTCTGACCCTTTTTGTAGGCAGATATCCCATTTCTTTGGTAAAACAGGACTGCTGCTAAATGACTGACAGTGGCTTGACAAGCTCTTTTGCCAGCTCCCTCATTACTCTCAGGTGCATCCCATCTGGGCCTATAGACTTGGGTTCTAATTGGCATAGCAGGTCACTAAACATTTCCTCATGGAATACAGGGGCTTCACTCAGCTCCCTGTCACTAACTTCCAGCTCTAGGAGCTGGGTATTCTGACGACAACTGGCCAAATTAAGTTCCAGTTTGGCTCTAATTTTCTGCCTGCATTACCTCACCATTTCCTTGTAATCTCTCCAAGTTACCTGCTCCTCCAAAACTGATGCACTCTCTTTTTTTCCCTGAATTTCAGCCTAAATTCTCTGTTTAACCAGGACGGCCTTTTTCCCACTGGTTTATGGCATGTGGGGACAGCCTGCTCCTGTATCTTTAAGATTTCCTTCTCAAAGCACATCCAGCCTTCCTGGGTTCCTTTGCCCTTCAGGACTGACTCCCATGGGACTCTGTCAATCAATCTCCTAAAGAGGCCAAAGTCTGCCTGTCGGAAGTCAAGGTGGCAGTTCTGCTGACACTCCTTGTAACTCTATAATGTCATGGACACTATGCCCAGGAAATATCTGCCCATTTTTTTCGGAGGTGTGCTTTTGTTTCCACTGCACCTCCGGGTCTTGACAATGACAGCTTCAGTGCAGGGGGAGAGGAACAGTGAGCTCTCAAGTCTTTTGCCAATATGATGTTGATGCTTCCTCCACCTCAGCTTGGAATCTGCTTGGAGTCCTTTTTACACATTTTCTAACATGCTCTGCACCTTGGTCTTTCTCCACTGTTCTCCAACTCTGTGTTACACATGTGTAACATTGTTCCATATGGTGTATATGACATATTTTGGATACATAGTATTCATTCTTTTGTTATCCCTAACGGGTTTTACCCATTTCTAAAGGTTGCCTTTCTTAGATTGCTTGCAAGGGACCTTTGTGAGCTGTTCACAGCCCTGGACCTCTGGTATCATCTTGTCCCTGTACTCACAAGGTGCTGTATTCCAGGATCAGTCATACACACTTCATTCTACAGAGAATAAGTGCTTGTTATTAATATCTTCTAGTTACAAAGAATATGTAAGACTAGGTGTTACACCACACGCTTGTACAAAGTGATCAAAAGCTAAACCAAAGTACTCAATAGTTACATGGTCATTATACAATCACTTACACAGGTAAATAAGCTAAAACAAATCTAGAGGTAGGCCAAGAAAAGTCCATTCAAAGACTGACAGGTTCAGAGGTCTCCACTGTGAACTTCAGAAAAAGACTGTGGTCTCTTACAATAAATGGAAACACCATGTCTACTTGGCTACAAGGCTACAGCTTTGCCCTGAATGCTGGCCTTATAATGGAGATCTGAAAGTCTACAACAGAACAGGGTCCAGACAAATTCTGAGCTTGAAAAACCTCTCCAGAATTCGTATCTTCAGATCAAGTGAACCTCTGGCAAGTGATAGGGACTGTGATGCAAATGCTCTCTTTGAGATCAAGTATTCAATTCAGACAAGATTAGAAGGGACTAGACTTCATTACTCATCAGTCAGTCTCTGTGACAAATGTCTGAATTACAAATTTGCCATCATACAGGAAACAAACACACATTTTTATTCATTGCAAAAGAAGAACAAAGCTGAAGATTTCATGGCTGTGAAGAGCACTTTAACACTCTTTTTGGTCCAAATAAAAGCTTACTTCTCACCCGAATGAAGCGATTAAACTCCTGATAGGTACTCACTGCTCCTTCTCTAGCTCAAAATATGGGAATAAACAGTAGATGTCAGTCTTCAGGACAGTCAACACAATCCTCAGTCTCTGCTTGCATGTTCAAACATAAATGCAGATTTAGACAGAAGCTCTCTGTGTCTGACCTCTCTCTCCATTGCAATGTGTATGTTACTTTGAAAAAAATAGTTATTACTCATTATGCAATGATAAGAAAAAGACACCTATGAAATGCACATAACCCTTAGCTTAGTCTTTACTCTTTCATGTTTTTTTTCTTGTGAGGTTCTCTTATTTCAAGACAGCAGTTACTATCAGACATGGAACCTCATAGCTCATGAAGAGGTTATGTGGTCTTTATACCTATTACCTTCCAAAAATACAAGATTGCAATTCCACACTAACATGCTTCATGTTATTTTCAGGCACCTTCAACATCATCATTCTCATTTATCTCTATGTAGAGTCATTACAGAATTTGATGAAGAAAATTCCAGCTGATTATGTTGTTTAGAGAGGTGTTAATCAGGGACCACTGAGCTAAGCCCATCACCAACAGACAGAATGCAATCCTGGACCACAAAAACTGACTTCTGAGATGTGCTCTGGATAGTTTAGCAAACATTCTCATGTTATGAGTCTAAAATGCATAGACAAGAGGAGGCCAAAGTTTTCAGGACTGTGTCTTTCATTTGCAACCTGTCAACCACATTGATTTGAGCGACTTATCTCAAAATAAAGGGATCAGGACAAAAAATAGTAATTATACCTGCAGCATTTTTCAAGAAACATAATTTCCCCACACAACTTAAGATTTCCTGTTTCTCCTGTGTAGTGTTAAGTATTGCAGAAGCAAAGACTCTTGCCTACAGATAAAAGACAGATTGGAGAAACCCTGGCTATGTGATTGAAGAATGTCTCCACCTTTTAAATACTGGAAGTTGTTATTGATTTCCCCAGCAGATGGAGTAGCATGTACAGTTTTAGCGACTCCTGCAGACATGGGATTTATTTATTTGCAATGCATATTATACTCTTAGCTAGTATCATGGAACTATCTCTACCTGGTTCAGTCAATCAAAAATTCAAGCTCTGAAGACTGAATAAAATAACAGATAAAACTAAGAATCTTCTTTATCTCCGCAAATCTCCAAGACCTTTGAAAATCTGAAGTACACTTTTATTCAGGTTCTGCTTTACCTGCAGCTCTTAGCATCAGCTGCTGTGCAGCAGGGCAACAGAAACATCATGAGTTTCAGAGGATGCAGACATTCAAGTTAGTGACAAAAAGGCTCCACAAGAATCCTAGATGGTCATAGGTCAAAGGATAATGCAGGATGGAAGAGACCTTGAAAGGTCATCTAGTGCAACCCTCTGCTACCTACAACTCAAAGGTAGGTCACCTATGAGATCAGACCAGGCTTCCCAGGGCTTTATCCATCAGGTCTTGAAAACAACCAAGGGAGAAAGGAGACTGCACAATCACTCAGGGCAACCTTGGTTCAACCATCCTCATGGCAGAAAGGTATCTCCTTATACCCAGTCTCTCTCATTTCAACTTGCGCCCATTGTTTCTTGTCCTCCTGCCATGAACTGCTGTGAAAAGACTGCCTTCAATTTCCTCATGACCTCTGTGCAGCTCTAGGAAGGATGCTATTCAGCCTCTCCTTCTTCAGGCTACATGGGTCCAGGTCCCTCAGCCTCCCCTTACAGAGCAAGTGCTCCAGCCCTTGACCACCACTGCTGGATTTGCTCCAACTTATCCCTTCCTATACTGAAGGTGCTCACCTAGGGTGAGAGGTGGACACAGCCAATCTCTGCTGTAGACTGACACGTTGTGCCTCTACCCTCCTGTATTTCCTAGTGTTGACAGCTCAGGCACAGGCTAACTCACACTGTATACTTTTACACCAACCACAGCATTACATAGAGGAATATCTACAACTTAAGGACCCCAGAAATCCTAAGTTTCAGCCTGACCTGTGTCACTGAATTGCTGTACGAAAAAGATTAAATTCTTTCATTTCTACACTGCTTCCATGCAAGGACAGCATACATCTCACAGGAACTACATATTCAAGGTTCAGCCCAACTCAGCAAGTCTGCCCTGAGACAAACACTATTATTTCTTCATTAACATGACAAAACAACAAACACCCTAAGGCACTCAGATCAGTTTCAGAAGCAGATGTGATAATGTGGGACCTAACAACTGCTTTCACATCAATCTGTTTTTTTTCTGGAAAAGGCAGAATGATGCTAGATCCCCTCAGCAGAAATCCAAGCAGTGCTTTCTGGCAATGCACAAATGTGGGCACATACACAAAGAAACTGGGAGTGACATCGATGCCGTGTCGAAATGAAAGTGGGAGCAAAGCACTGGCATTGCTTTGATGTAAATGGCTTTATCTCACATGCAGTAACAAAGAACATGACCTGTGATTGATTACTGCTTCTCTCAGCAAGTAGAAGGGAACAGTGCCTGTGCAAGACCAACCAAGACCAAGACTACAACCAAGTCAATTCTTCAGTGAACAACATCCCAGCTTGAGTTGTGTAAAATCACAGTGTTGCAGAATGGTTGGGACTGGAAGGGACCTTAAAGAACATCTAATTCCAACCACCTCACCGCTGACATATGAATGATGCCCTCCTAAAAAGTAGCAACTGCAACTAGTGAGGTTATCAGGGGATGAACAGAAGCTGTATGATTGCTTAAAGCAGAAAAGAACCTGAGGGATTAATTTGGCCAAAACTTGAAGGCAGAAACCTGGGAGAATAAAGAAATTGTGGTGGTATGGCTTATTACTAATAGCTAGCAAGTAGCAGTGGTTCTTAGTGCTATAGGGGTTTTACCCAGCAGCATCAAGTGAGAGTAAGAAGGGAAATGTAGGAAGGGAAGCACTGCATGAAAGCTCTTCTGTCACAGAAGGTACTGGAAATATTTAGCATGGGCTTGCTAATTAGGCATTGCAGTTACACTTTCAAATCTGGGACCTGATGGTGTTAAATGCACAGTGAAAAAATGAGACTTTGTATGTGAAAGTATTGCTTTGACTCCATACATTTGCTGGTTTGTAACAGCACAATGGAGTTACACTGGAATGACAGAATTCATGGTGCCATCACTCTCCCACATTAATCTTCCTTTGCAGGTTTTTCACAGTTGGGTACTTCACAAAGAAACTTAGAGTAAGATAGGATGCTGTGTTTGGAATGTATGCCAGTTTTTTTGACAAAGTTCCTTGTAATCTGATCCATGAATTATCCGTAGCAGTATTGTTCCCAACTTCAGCATTACCTGAAAGCCACTGTTTTATAGTAGATGGTGGAAGAACAGGTTCTGGAGGATTAATACAATTGTCTCATAGCACTTTTCTACAAAACATGGTGATCAGGTGGCTTTTTAAGACATTGTCTTTTCATCACTTAATGCTCGTGCATGTAGGGGTAAGGCAACAGACTGACTTCCACCAATACCACCTTCCCAAAGTACCAGCATATTTACATTGCCTATGTAAATATATAGTGAATCAACTACAGATTTTACTAAGCCTGGCATGATTACACCTACAATTCACTGCCAAGAGGTATCTTTTTATACAGGGAGATAGCTAACTGCTCCACTTATCCCAGTGTACCTTCTCTCCATAATGGAGTTTGATCAGTCTATAAAATGCTTTAATACTGCATCGCCTGCAGGAATAGGGAAAATTATCTTTGAGACATTGGTGTTATTTTCTCCCACTCAGCTTTGACATCTATATGGCAAAGCTAAGCCAGGTGAAAACATTTGGACATCTGTACCCAAACTCCCTGGAAAACATCCATGCTTCGGCCACTACACGAGACCTGAATGGGCAGCATTGGAAATTACCTGGGATTACATGAAGAGGGTTCTTCCTCAATGCTTTTAGTATCTTGTCTACTTGAGAACAGGAAGAAAACCACCCAGACTTGAGACTCTGGACAGACAAATGTTTCCAGAGAAAAACCAGGAATTTCAACTCAACAAACAGTGAACCTGCCAGAGGATCTTAAGTCACAGAGCAGACAAGACAGATGGCAAAAAGGGCCACTGGTAAAGTTACCTAAAAATCTGTGTGGAGACAGAGAAGAGAAGATGTCCACCAAATGGAGCATTTTGACATACCAGTATCACACTGTGGCTTTAACTCATTTTAGTGAAATATCTTAAAGATTCTTTTATTAATGGCAAAGAAGTGCCTGGAGGAATGGTTACAGTTGTATTTCTGGAGACCCTTTTTCTTCCTTAATTAGTCAGTTCAAGTTTTCTTCCTTCTTCTGGATTCACTGGGAATGGCAAGAGGAAATTCAGAAAAACACACTTTTTTACTGAAATCTACCAGAAATTAATTTTATGTGTTGCTCTAGCCACCTAGTGCATATTGTAGGCATCTTCTAGTATAGCCTGTTTGAGATCTACACATAACAGAAATGGTGCAGGCTATTGAGAAGTAAGAACTTTATATAAATCACTTTATGAGCCAGCAGATAGATCTGAATGCACAGGTGGTGAGTGAGAAATGAATAAGCAGAAGGCCTGGGAACAGTGCCTAGTGAATTTTGGGAAGGCACTCTCAAGCATGTCTGAGTTTTCACTTGCATCCTCCATGCATGAGGCTAGAGCCTGTCCTTATGTGAAATCTGGAATCTCAGTGCCAGGATTCCACTGAAGCCCAGACATATCAGGTTTTTTGAGGATGGTCATAAACAGGGACAGAAACTTTAAAGTAATCCTGCAGTGATGCAGACTCACTGTCGTGCTGCTGGCAGGAAGGCAATTGGTCTCATTATCTGCATCTTCAGCAAGTTTGTGAGGACACCAAACTTCAGGAAGGGTTAGCTCATGAAGAAGAGCATTGCAAACTCAGGGACCTTACCAGTATGGAAAAAGTAGCCAAAAAAACCCTCCTGAAATTCAGGAGAGACAAATGTTAAGTCTTGTCTCTTAGATGGAGCAACTCCCTGCAGTGAGACAAGGCCTGACTCACCAGACAGCAACTCTGGAGAATGTCCCAGTGGACAAGCTGGACATGAACCAGTAGCCCTTGCAGTGATGAAGGCTAACCATGGAGCAAGATGCATAACAAGCAATACAAGTGAAGCACTTGTAAAGATACTCTTTTATTAGACACTCATTTGGAAAACTGTGTTTAGGTTTGTGCCCCCAATACAAAAGAAACACTAACAAACTGGAGAATCTAGGAAAGGGACACTAGGATGGTTGGAGGCTGGAGCACATAATATACAGGGACAACCAGGTTTGTTTAGCTCAAGAGGCTCAGGAGAAAACACAAGCTGCTGTCCTCACCTAAGGCTAGAGATGAGATGGAATTACAGCCCCCTCAGCACTGCACAGCAAAAGGAGAAGAGGAAATCACTGCAAGGTCCAACACAGGAATTCTAATTGGATATAACAAACAATATCTTCACCAGAGACTGGTTAAGCACAGGGACAGGTACCCAGAGAAATCCTTTCCTTGGAGATTCTCAAAAGGCAATTGCACAACGCCCTCAGCAACCTGACCAAGCCTTGATGATTACACTGCTCTGAGCAGGGGGCTGGATCAAAGACACCCACGAGTTCCTACCAAAGTACATTTTTCTGTGACCTCTACCCATATTTCCAGTACCATGTTACGCTGTCGTAGCTATCTAATGTTAAGTGCTGGTTCCAATATGGATTTCCATTTCATGGAAAACGTTGGCATTTGCAATGACTTTCCATTGTAATTTCAATCAAACAAAAAAAAAATTAAGAATTTAGAAAAAAAATTGCTTTGCAATTAAAGAAATCTAAGCATATTAATTACAAACATATTTAATATTGAATTTAATTAACATTATTAATTGATTACTTTTTGAAGTAAAGGAAGAAATATGGAAACAACAACGGAACAAAATTAGAAAGCTAGGTCTACCAAACCCCCCAACAGCATCAGGTTCAGATTCACACTGAGTTACAACAGTTTGGTCCTTGACAAACTTCTGTGCACCTGTATCATGCAGCTATGTCTTCTCCCTCAGATATGTCTTCCTGAGGTGAAGAACATGTATGTTCTCCTCCACTGATTACAATAAATGCCATACTCTAACTGCATGGTGCTTTTATGTAAGACAGGAGTAACATTACTTACCAGTCAATCTTGGGAATTTAAGGCAACATTGTTTTGGGTTCTTTTTGTATTACCTTGCCAGAACAACAATCAACACAGTAGCTAATAAACTGGAAGGTCTCACAGAATGGTGTTTTGATAATTACTAAATATTGGAAATGCATCCCCTCTAAAACTGGAGCATACTAACCACAAATTTAGTTCTGATTTTGAAAGCGTTTCTCTGAGATAATGTCTTACCTCTGCAGCACTTGTAAATATATTTGCTACCCAAGAAGGAAATCAGGTCAGTATATTTACTCAATGATAAATGCTTGAAATTAAAAAAAAATAATCAAACTAAATTAGCTAGAATTTCACTTTTTTAAGACAAGCAGCTCTTTGGAGGAAGCAGTGCATGAGAAGTTTTGCTTAGTTCTATCTTATGAATTGGTATCATAACTTCAAAGAATTCCTCCATTTCTGTTTGGTCAAAAAGTCACAGATACTATTCGGAAAGGCAGCTGTGTGAAAAATCCTTCAAAATAAGAAACAAGGATCATTATTTACAGCCTGCTGCCAAATGCGTAATAGTGGTGTCAAACCTGCGGTGATCCACATCTGAACTTGGATTTTTGTCTTAAGTAAAATGGGTCTGTTCTGTTCATTATTCTTACTACCTGGCAGAATTCTGTATCAGAGCATTATCCTACTACACGGCATGATTCAGTGTCATTGGCAGCCTCCAAAGAAAAAGAGATAACTAGAGCACAGAAGGAAGAAGAGAAGGTAACAATATAAGTCAGGGATGAGATAAACTCAGCAACTTCACACCCGCTCTTGCTCTGCCTGCCTTTCCCTTCAGCAGCTTCTGAAGTCAGAGCAGAACTCACAAATGGTATACAAGCTTCCCCTCAATAAAAAAAGCCAAAAGGCAAAATCTCCCTCAGGGATCTTAACTTGAAAATAATTAATATTCTTAGTATTTTATTAACAATGCCAAGTCTAGAAAAGAGCCTTCCATGAAACACGTTCATATAAACAACTAATATGAAGATGTCAATGCAGCCTTATTACCAAAGTAGGAAATAGGTAACAAGTTAGACTTTGAAGTGTAAGAGTCACCTCTTTCTCCAGAAAAAATGTAAGACACTGGAAAGAGCATGTGTGTGTCTGTGTGTCTGTGTGTGTGTTGTGCAGCAGAGGCAACTTCTGAACAGATGGCAAAAGAAAAAGACAGCTCTGAAACACCAGAACTAATGAAGCCCATATACCTACATATCAATAGTGGGTGATTGACTTCAGTGTGCAAAGATTAAAGTTTTCCTGTCATAAAGGCACTGAAGAAGTCTAACTCTCCCCCTTTTCTACCTAGGTAAGAAGTGAGAGTCTTTTGTGCAGAGGGAGCTTTGACCATTACCCTCTTCTATGAGTTACCTATTCTACCCAAACTTCAAGAACAGTGTTCTTCAGCTTCTGTATCTCTGGTAAATTAGACTGAAGCTGGCTCACATACTCAGATCTATTGCTGGGGAAGATAAGGAAACCTTAAGTGGAACAGAGGTACTCCTGTACACCTGGACCATTTCCTTATAAAACCCCTTCTTCGGTTATGGGATAATGGAGTCTGAGTTTGCAAATATGTTTCCTTAAGTAAAGGATAAAAGATTCTAGTACTTTGTCATCTCTTCTATGGAAATACAGGTTCTTCCAGATATCCTGAATCTTTATTCTTAAGGAGCCAGAGATCTTTTTGGACCTAGAGCCTTCTGTAGCACTTAAGTAAAGTTATTTACAATAGTAAGCTCAGTCAAGTTTGTATTTCAACCACATACCAGTAGGCATAAAAATCCAAAGTCTTACTAATTTCTAGTCACCTGTTACAAAGATTTTCAAATGACTGTCCTTTCTTTTCTACTTATTACTGAAAGACTAATTTTCTGTATTACAGCTAGTTACTGTTTATCAGTACAGCTATAATTTATTCACCCAAGTCAAACAGAATTTCACATTCATTATTAGCCAAACTTTTGGTAAGTCTTTGCAACCTGCATTTCTTTATCTGTACCTCTCTGGAGCTGAAGTTTGATACACATCAGTTGCAAGGCTGCACCATAACTCGAAACACTAAATGAAACACTAAACATATGAGCATGAACATCCAACACATTCATGCTAATAATGAAAATAATCACAAATTGAAAACATACAGTACAGGAATCTGTGTTTCAATGAAGTACAAAGAGCATCAAATGAAGCCATGGATGTTTCAGCTATCTGCATCCAACTAAAGAAGGTGAGCTGACACAAAATACAGAGCCAAAAAAGGGTGGGAAGCAATTTGTGCAAAACAGAGACATTAGACTCTTTTGACAGTGCATGCTATGATACAGGCCATTTAGAAAACAAAATATTTCAACAAGGACAGCACTGTCAAAGTAGTCAACATTTTTATACTCAGTTGAATTAAATGTATTAAAACTTATTTAAAAATTATTAAAAGGCTATACAGCAATAAGCCTTCCCCCACCACTTTTCCAAGTTTATCATCAATTTTGGTCTTTAGAAGCAACAAGAAAAAAAGCAAAAATACAGAAGGTTTTAAATTGAATTATTTTATATTGGAAAACAGCTTTTAGGGACTGGAAGGGTTTCAAAGAAAATTGTTTCCTGCTGTATTAGAAAACAGGCAAACAGTGTATTAGAAAAAATAGTATAGAAAAGTTACCTATTTTGATACTACTGTTATTCATTATTCCTTACTCTTACACTATTTTAGAGTCCTCTTCCTTTGAGCATCACAAATTAAGTCAGTAGCACAACCTGTCCACATGGTCAGTAAACAACTCACTTGCATTTGGTCTTTGCTTTGCATTTTCTTGCCTTAAGATGAAATCACTGGCTGCACAAATTCTGTTTTCTTGCTAAGCAAAGCATCTGAGAACCTTATTTACACCTTTTGAAGTGGTGAGCTAACCCCCTCTACTTGCTTTGTTTTCCCTTGTGTTTTAACTTCCCTTCCATATGCATAGCAGTAAATGATTTATGGATCCTTTTCCCCCTTGATACATGATTTCTTTGTATGAGTTTCCACCGATTTAGTGTGTTCTGCTACCCCACTGCCTTTGAGTCACCAAATTTCCCTGTTCCTCAACTTCCACCTCTGAAAACATAGCCCTCCTACTATTACATTTTCTAAGATAATTTTCAGCTTCTGCTCCAAGTCTTCCATCTTTCCCTTTACATTTACACCAGGTACTATGGCACAAGTACAGCTCAAACAATTATCTTTATAACCCCAAGACCACATCCTTTATTCTTGTTTTTGTTCTTTTGGTCTTTTCAGAAGTAATGCTAATTCAAGAACTGCTTTAAAGAAAGATAGCAAGAGATGCTGCTTCTACAGCAGGCAATTAGTATCTGTATCAAGGCTGCATAACTAAGACTATTGTTTTCTCATTACAAGCTGATATTCAACCAGGAATTAACATGAACAGCAAGCTAAAGCAATTCTATCCAACTTCAGGACCATATTAGCAGTGAGAAATACTAACAAATATGTAGATACCTTTAAAAAGGCAAGGAAGACCTGTCTGACTGTTTAGAAGGAAAATAAAGAACATCCAGAAGAAAACATTTGAGGCAACACAGCTGCATCTCAGTCTGTTTACACATCCTGTTATTTAAAATGCAGTCATTGCTTTGCCAGTGCTCTCATTCCATTTAAGTCTCCTTAAAGGAGTCTGGACCTGCAGTCACAGAATCAGAGAATATCCTAAGTTGGAAATGACCCAGAAGGATCGCTGAAGCCCAGCTCCTGGTCCTGCACAGGACAGCCCCAAGAATCACACCGTGTTCCTGGAGTGAAACATGTCTTTGACAGCCATGCAGTTAGTCTTTTTGAAATCAGTTAGGTACCAGTTCCTCAAGTGCAGTTCGAGAAAACAAGCATACTTAAATAACTTTTATTTATAATAAGCAGTGAGTAAAGTTTAACTTACATTTAGGAAATAAATTAAAATATCTTCTAGCATAAAATTATATAGCAATGTATAGTGTGAAAGAATCTGGTCTGAACCGTCAAATCAGCATCTACTCAGAAATATGATTATATATGAAAACCACAAGTATAATATGTTAGCTGTGGTATGCTGGAAGAGGAAAAAATACAGTTAAGACTGTTTCTATTTCCATATACAACTTTTATTGCAATACCTGTATTCTAAGTGTACAGATACAAATATAAAATGACCCATTACAGGCTTTAAAGCTGCCCAAGTAGCAAACTGAGAAATTAATTCAGTATTATAGCCAAAGTTGACAGGACTTCAACAGATGATAGGAAGCTTCCCCAGTCTCTCTCCAAGAACAACCAGGATCCACCATAGTTTTGGTCCAAGGTGTAAGCTTTAAGTTGGCAGCTGAGTCTAGGAACGAGTGTATTTACCCCAGATGTGCAGCATAAACACAGAAGCAATAAAAAGAAGACTCATGACCAAAACTGGAACAGGTCCACTAAAAATAAAGAGAAAATGCATTAACATAAAAAAGAAGTCTCTCTTGTCCAAAGGCCAGTCATTATCAGCCAAGTGAGCTCATCAGTTCATAAGAAATTGTACAAGAAAACTCTTCCTCCATTCCCCTAGAAATACCTTAGTGCATATAGAAATGAGATAGCCATCTATCTCTATCAAAAACTGCTGCTGCCACTGTTTTTAAAGACAGCTCTACACACCCTAAATCTTACATATAAAAGCACAACAGAGTAACAAAGACATCACTCATTTAAAAAGCCATTAATGGTTAATTATTATGCATCATTGTTGTCAGTCTCTGGTAAAGTATCCTCTGTGCTTACTATTCAGATAGCCACCTGAGCAGAGATGCAGTCCGATACAAAAACCAACAGAGTCCTCTAGCGGCTACTACAATTTTGGCATAAAAGTCTCATTAGCTGTTTTTTTAGGGTTTTTATTGCATTTGAAAACAATGGCAGCAGTGGGTGAGAGACAGAGACTTCTGCTTTCTTGAAAAACATATACCAAAGGGCAGAGTTACATCATTAAATCATTACCTGAAATAAATAAATTAACAAATTTCTTTTCTTTTCCTTCCTACTTTTATATATTGTTTAAAAACTGTACAGTGATTTTTAAAAAAAACAGGTTAATCTTATGGTACAGGCTGATAGCTTCAATCAGCTGTTCCAAGCTGTTCTGAGATACAACAATTACATACACTGTTATGTGATTACACTCAACACTCCTTCACACCTCTCCCTTCATACAATCTTATTTCTCATTTTCAACATTATTAGGAAAAACACCACGAAATCTGTTACCCAGTCTCTGCTACCTTCCAGATTACTCTTTATAAGCATGTAAGTTACCTGAATACAAAGTAAAAAAGAAACTGAAAAAGGACTGAAAGACTTTACTGATGTATTTTTCTATGAGATCATGATCCACATACTTCAAATGCTCATAACTGTAAACTTACATTGAGTTGTAAAACTCAATTTTTATCTACCATACTTAGACTCATTTGGGTATGAAAAACCCTGAACACAGACAAAAAGCATCCAGCAAATAAAGCAATAACAAAATTAAAGTCCACATATATGGTGACTACATAAGCAACTCCTCCAAGAGGCATCTTTCACCAAGCAACAGAATGTAATTCTCAAATCCCAGCATTTTATATATATTTATACATATAAATAAGTAAATATATATATTTAATGTTTTTATTTATATATAATTACACCTGTAAATTTTTATCCTACATAATATAAATAAATGATATCAGGTGTAGAAAGAGCTTACACTGTATTTGAACTATTATTTAATTCATCTGAGCCTTTAGTAGTAGGAATAGGTAACCTGCTCTGCCAAAGGTACACAGGAAAAAAGGAGCACCACTAATGAGAACAGAATGACATGGAAATAAGCAGTGGGGACTGATTGTGTGTTTGGTGTTTTTTAAACATGCAGATGACATTGAGCCCCTAGAGAATAATCAGCTCTCCAACAGTTACACGTATACCTCATTTCCTCCAGTCCCAAAGAAAACCTGCTGAAACCCTGCAATTCTCCCACACACACCTGCAGCTTCTCAGCCCACCACACAGTTTAAATAAATAAAGAGACTGGGACATCTCTAAAGATTTGGATTCTCAGAATTTCGTTTGTAAGGCTGCATACTGTACCACAAGCCCAATTTGACTCTCTATGCACAGGAAACACTGCCTATAGCCCTTTAAGCAGGAAAGCCCAAGACAAGATACAGGAACCAGAGAAACCAAGAGACCCAAAAAGAGCAAAAAATTAGGATTTAGTTTTCTTTTCAAATCATGTAATCTCCAAGCTTTAAAGAGAAAAATAGCATATTTCACTCTCAACCAAATTGCCCAAAACTCTCTTTTGCTTTTGCTAGTAATTATTTTTAAAGACATACACATCTTGAAGCAGCCTGTACTGCAGATAAAGGATCTTTCCTGAGGCAAACCAACTTGCCTATTCAACATATTTATTATTTTAGATGTTGAATACAGATACAAAATACCCAAAGCATCGATATAATTCTGCACAATATAAAATATATAAACTTTTTTATCTAGAGCAAAATTCCCCTTTTTGTAGCTGGTATGAATTAACTTGTTCTCAGGTGGTTTTACATATTTTTTTCATAGTACTTTAAGAGCTTGCATTTTAAACAATACAAAAAAACACCAAAAAACCCACCTATCAGGCTAAGCTTTCACAGTGCTTTATGCAATAGTGATCACAACCATTTCTAGAAAGAACTTCAGCTGAAGCACTTCAATGAGGCAACCAGAAACCCTCTGTAACCCAGTTTCACTTTAAAGCCTACTAAACAGGACAGAGATCATAATTAGTGGTTGCTATGGAAAAAAAATGCAGAAAAATACACTGAAAGCTGTAAGCAAGAAAGCTGCTCCCAACCTATGGCTTAGAAAATGTTACATCTAAATTCTAGATTTGATTCTTCCATTAAAATCTTGACCATACAGCTACCCAAATTATCCTCAAAAAAACCCACTCCCTGTGTTAGAAAACCTTAAAATTGGGACCCGCTACGTAGCAACATAAATAGATGGGGAAATCCTTTTACTGATCTGCTTGCACTGAAGATGAGGACAGCTGAGTGGCCATTCAGCACGAAAAGTGAAACCAAAGGATTCACAAGAAAACTTACCCAAATTGTTAAAGCTGGTCTCACAAGTTGATTTAAAAAAAAAAAAAAATCATGCCACCCTTCTGCTTTTTTCTGTTTGGCTTTATTCTTTTTCTAAATTGAGCTTTAGTAGACAAAACAACTCAGAAAATAGTTGCCCTGCCTACCTGCATAGATTTACTCTAGAACACTATTGCTGCTCATTGTCTTGTCTTTGCCTTGCCTCCTTTCTGGATTCAGAAGGGAGAAAGCAAGACAGAACTCCACAGAACCACTCCTTTGGTGGTTTGCTGTACACATTCTGTTTTTTGAAGGGTCAAGCACACGGAAAAATGAAAGCACCTAAGACAACTTCAGAGGAAGGATTACTTGCAGAACTATTGCTAACTGGCCTACCACCAGGCCTTCCACAAATGTTCTACTTGAGCAGCCAGCAGCAGCCCTCTTGAAGAACTCCAAAAGGAAATACTAATGGATTTGAGAAAAAAAAACACACAACAGGGTCAGCCCTGAGTGTCTTGAGACTCTTCAACCCAGTAAGAACAAGAGGCCATGAACTGTAACTCTACAGAAAGCACAGATATGACACAGATATGGCACAGAAGTCATTCAGGATATGACTTTGCACGCACACATCAGCTGAAGTACACCTTCCACCTTTCCTACCCAAATATTAGGCTGCAAAGTTTGTTTGGGAAACTGATCTGAATGACTCAAACTGGCCAAAAAGTTTAAGGGGCACTACCAGATGTTTGACCATAATCTTGGAATATACACCTTGTAAAAATGGAGATATAAAAGGTATCGCAACACTATTCCCTTTGCAAACTTAGCTAATTTGTCTGCAGCTTTTTAATAAAAACACCTGTGATTATGCAAGCACAGGGTATATCGGTTATATTGTATTCTCAAGGGGTGCACAGGAGCACAACACAGCTATTAGAAAACACAACCCAAAATTTTTACTTAAAAGAGAACAAAAACATGCACATAGATGCCTGAATTTACTGTGACAAGTGATCTTTCTCAACTTCAAAGTGACTCGTTGTAGTCTTCAAAGACCACTTAGTGTAAGCCTTAGCAATTGCAAAATTCAACTTGTACCTACCTTTTTAAAACCACTGTAACTTAAAAACTACTTCTCTAGGTTTAGAGATTAAATAGCTCATCCCCACCATCAATTCAGCAAGTTTTCCCACGCACATCAGAACATGGATAAATTATGATTAATTCAAAGGCTGGAAGACTCCATAAGCAGGGGAACTCTGCAGCCCCCGAGCCTGCCACCACCCATCAACCCAACTTACACTTTGAGCCCTGGAGAGTCCTCAGTGTAGAACCGCCACATCCCACCAGTCCCTGTGGACGTGGCACGGCCCGCACTCCTTGTCCCACAGCTGGCATTTTTCCTTGAATGCACAACAGAAGGAAACAAAGACCAAATAACACACGTTAACAGTCTGCCAGCTTCTAGCACCAAGCAGCCCAAGACGTTCTGCAAAAGCAAGACACTTCACAGAATCACACAATCGATCAGGTTGGGAAAGACCTCTGAGACCACCGAGTTCAACCTATGCACCAACACCACCATGTTAACTAAACCATGGCACAAAGTGCCACGTGCAGTCTTTCCTTAAATATCTACACGGACAGTGACTATACCACTTCTCTGGGTAGTCTATTCCAATGTCTATTTCAACGTCTATTTCAACGTCTATTTCAACGTCTATTTCAACGTCTATTTCAACGTCTATTTCAACGTCTATTTCAACGTCTATTTCAACGTCTGTGAAAAAATTCCTCCTGACCTCCAACCTAAACCTCCCCTGAAGCACCTTAAGACTTGTGTTCTTTCATGCTGTCACTGGTTGTCTGGGAGACGAGGCCGACCCCCAGCTGGCTACACCCTCCTTTCAGGCCGTTGTAGAGAGCGACAAGCTCGCTCCTGAGCCTCCTCTCTCCAGGCTAAACAGCCCCAGCTCCCTCAGCTGCTCCTCATCAGATTTGTGCTCTAGTCCCTTCCCCAGCTTCACTGCCCGTCTCTGGACTCGCACCGGCCTGTGCTGCCACGTCAGCAAAGGGCATCAGCCCGGGCAGCCCGGCAAGCAGAGGGCACGACGGAGGGAAGAGCTCCTCTCCCTAGGGAGACTCGGCGGGCACCCACCTCTGCCGGACGGTGGATCCCGCGGCGCGGGGAGCCACAGCCTTGCTGGGGGAGCGGCCGGAGGAGCCGACGCTGGTGGCGCTGGGGTTGGGCCCGGGCTGCAGAGAGAGGAGAGAAGCGGGAGGGGGTGAGGGGCGGCGGGCACCGCCAGGAGGGAAGGGGCCCCTCACCCCCCCCCCGCCTCGGGCAGCCGCTCACCATGGCGGCGGCGCTGGCTCGGGCTCGGCGCGGTCTCACACACGCAGCGCTACAGCGGCTCCGGCCACGTCCCTGCCCGCTTCAGGCCCCGCCCCCGCGCCGCGCATCCCGGGCCCGTGCGGCTTCCCACGATAATGCCTGAGCAGCACCGGCCCC
>VZRZ01000984.1:327067-416937 GCA_013398175.1 Climacteris rufus
AGAGAATCGTTGCCTCGACGATCCTCTCCTCTCCTCTCCTCTCCTCTCCTCCCCATACTTGCATATCCTGCTACCTTCTCTTACATCCCAAATATATAAATAGAAGCCAAATAAAGAAGTTGTTTAAAGCATAGTTAGAAAAATAAGGGTTGAGTATGTACAGGATATTGGGTGCAAGCAAAGAAAGGCAAGGAGACAGGTGATTAACCTTTACAGTTTCTTCGCTTACCAATATTGTGGGCTGGAAAGTGCAAAACCAGTGTTTTCCTTCTTCAATTTACCTTTAATATCTCTAGTCAGTAAGATAGACCACAAACAAATAATTTAATATGCATATTTTTAAACACTATTTCAGATTATAAAAAGAAATCTGAATATTTTGTGATTAAGCCAACTGGGTGCAGCTGCTTTTATCCCTTTTCCCTCCCCCCTCATTGCTATTTTTTACAATTTTACATAATATAAAAAAATTTACAGATTTTAATATTTACATGGGGTCTATAAAAACCTCATGCTGCATTATCATATTGGTAAACTTTACTATTTTTTATTATGGCTTTATTCTCTCTCATGGATGAAATGGCTGACATTTTATTTTGAATTGTAATTTATTATACAGTTAATATCATGGGTGTTTTTAATGAAACAATAACTGTAGAATACTGAAAAAATAGAGTATTAAGGAAGGGGCATATTCAATAGCATGAACGTTAACACAAACAGTAGAGAAGGAAGTAGACATTTTAATTATAGTTATCCTTATCTGCTTTTATGGTGAAAGTAGAATGTGTGACCCAAAGAGAATTAAATTAGGGGTTAGTCTCTATTGATTTATGAGTATGCAGTTCTTTAGTGCCTGTTATTCTATATCCAAGATTAACTGAGTTTATTCCAGATTTTTGCACTGTTAGTCATATGATAAGACCAACAAGTTCACCCTCATGAACTCAAGACAGATCTATTAACATTACAGTATCTTTATGACTTCAATTTCTGTGCAGTGGAAGAGAGAAAAAGTTCAATGACTGACAAAATGAAAATAGAGATCATTTGGAGTGCTTTTACACGGAGAAAGGGAGCAAAAGTTGCTAAGTTTAAAAACCCATCTGTAAGATAATCAGCCTCTGGGAAAATGGTCTTCAAACAACCTACTTTACAGGCACACACTGTATTTTGACTTAATGAACCTGTCCCCTCATGATTATGCACAGAACTCCTGCACTGTATAGCAAGCTTTGTGAAAGACAAAAATCTTGTCTGATTTACTCTTTTTTATCTTCAACCTGGCCTAGGATTAGCCCTGTAAACAAACCTAGAGCTGAACAAGGTGCTGTGTGTAGTAACAAACAAACCCCATAACGATTGACTGCAGGAAGAGACCCTGACCATCACCTCCTCTAGGAACACAGGACAAGAGAAGTATGGAAGCATAAAACCCAGCTGGAATGTGTTTCTCATTGGCACTCCTCTTTTAGCACCTGTCTGTGTAGGTGTTGGTTTTATTGGTTTAATAAAAA
The DNA here is from genome assembly GCA_013398175.1 of Climacteris rufus. Lineage (NCBI taxonomy): Eukaryota > Metazoa > Chordata > Aves > Passeriformes > Climacteridae > Climacteris > Climacteris rufus. The sequence goes on from VZRZ01000984.1 coordinate 328,585, forward strand.
CAGTACAAATATACCAGCACAGCTCAGTCCAATGTGCAGTATAAAATACAAACAATCAAAATGATGGTCCAAATACAATAATTTCTTAGGAAGTCCATCAATAATTGGTAATTAGGGGCTGAAAACTATATTAGAAAACACACAAATAAAACTAAACATGAGCACTTGCTCTTGGACAGATTCTGCTGAAAACAATAGAAATCTAATCTGATCTTTGATCCATATTCGGACCTCCTCTCTTCCTAGGCAGAATCTCTCTATCTCTAAATATCCCAAACCTTGGAAAAATGAATCAAAAGAGCACACACAGTGCTTGAAGGGAATGAAAATAGACAACTCTCTTCCTGAAACTCTTTCTGTCCCAGGAAAAATGTATGCATCAACATAAAAAGCAATATACTAAGAGAATTCTGCTGAGAGGGGATGTTCCATTCATCCAGTGCCAGTGTGTGTTTTAATAATACTTACAGGAGAGGATGCTTTGTCATCTGTTCCAGTGGCATCTAATTATCTGCATAGAAGTATTCTTTTAACACTTTAGTGGGAATTCAAGGCAAGAAACTGGCACATTTAAATTAAGATAAATTAAGATAAATTTGTAATTTACTGTGAATAAAGTGAATAGTATTGCAAAACTTCATCTATGTACTTTTAATCAATAAAGCTGTATGAAAGTTCATGATAGGTGAGAGGGTAAAATTCCCCATCTTGCATTACTTTTACATTTCATACATAATCTGGGATGCTTAAGTCTCAAAGTACTTTGTGTATACACATACTCACTGTGGAGATCTGACCTTTTGAGTGACAGAGGTCCTGTCCAGTCTGTCCTCCACAGGGATAAAAATACTCACATGAGTTTATCTTCTGCCTATATATTATTAAAGGGAAGTCAGTTCCTAGAACTTGGGGGTTATGGGGTTATTAGTAAGGCTACATTTCTAGAGGCTGAAGCAGGTATTAATTAGGGTTAAATCTGAAAATTTCTCTGCAGTGAGTAAGGGCACTTGCCATTAATCTAACGCAGTAGTCTAACCCTGCAGCTCTAACAAACTTTTGTATTTGACAAGGGAAAGAGCTTTTGATTATGTACCTGTTTAAAATTAGGAAAAACACACTCTGTTTCATACAGGTGAAAAGGTTCTTCAAAATATAATAAGAAAAAAAACTATCAACAGTGGTCATTTCAAATAAAGATGAGGAGTAAAGAGGTGAAATTTTAAAAAATTAATAAGAAGAAGCCAGAATGATTAGAAAACATGCATCAATCTGATAGGAATAATAAGACATAAACATTCTTTCCTTTAGGGTGGAAAGAAGCTGGCTCCTACACATTTGGAAGTTTCCTTGATTTTTATTTGGTTCCAAGCATGAATATTTTCCCCAGAAGTAAATGAAAGCCAAAATCTCTAGCTGAGCAGAGGAGACAGTTTCATCTGCTCCAGACCTTGTATTTTACATTAAATATTTCATTGTTCTGCCAATCCTAATAAAAGGTCAAGAGAAAGTGAATCTTGAGACCACTGTATGCAGAAGAGCAGCAAATTTCAAAGAAAGATCTGTTTTGAAGAAGCAGATCCACTAGAGCACAAAGCACTCACAGTAATATTGAAATAAATGGCTAATACAATGATTAGAAAGACACAACAAGGCCTGAAATAAAACACTCTGTGCCAGGATCTTCTTCAAACCAAGACCCAGGAGAAACCAAGACTTCTACAGGCAATCATAAAAAAGGCAGGATTTTTAGCAAGAAATGTGCTTTTCTCCAGAGAAGGTGGCTTCCTCCTTGAAATAGTCTCCTAAAAGGCATTTTTCTCAATCAGATATAAAATAGGTCCTAACCATATACATTTCTTAAAGAACTAACTTGGAGTAATAGCATTGAGATATATAAGAAATTATATATAATTTTCTTCACAGTAATATGAATCAGAATCTATATACATATGTGTACATACGTTTGTTTTATTTTAATGAACTAGAGGAAGGCACAGCCTCTTCAACCTAAATTCCAAGTAGATAAATATATTCTGATTTAAGAAAATGTTTCATAGACGATCTTCTTGTCAGCTCAGCTGATACAGTAATATCCTTCATATCTTCATCTAGAACCTGATGTATCATCACTTTGGGTTGCCAGCCATGAAATCTTTTTTATGTGTGAGCAACTTTGTAATTGCTTTGGACTTGCAGAAGAGTTGTTCAGAAGAGAGGAAAAAGCACTCTAAACTCAAGCTGTTACTGTGCTGAGAGCAGCCACACCTCAAGTCCAGAGGTCCACTGTGATAAGGGGTGGCTATATTGACATTGATACCTCGTGTTTGCCATCTCTTGCATTCCCTCTCCCCTTGTGCAATAAACTTACTGTTTGCTTTTATCAGATTTCGTTTCCTCAATCTCTTCACCTCTTTACTATTATGATACTAGAGACACCTTCCTATTAAAAAATACTCAGGAATCTGTCCCCTCCTCTCTGTTTCCTCCTAGAATGGCTGGCATGGTCACCATGTGCAAGAAGAAAGGAGCAGAAGCTGCTGTCTGCTGTGATTAATGCTTCATGTAATTGTATGTGGCATTGAGATGCTATTCTCTTATGAGCATGTGAAAACCCTACAGAAGAGTGAAAGAAAGATTAAATGTACAATACACTGGGTTCCATGAGGCCTCTTTCAATGACCATGGTATGAATTTGGAAAAAAAGACCCCTGGTGCTCAGATACCAGTACCCAGTCACTGCAATATTACAGCTGCTTGGATGGAATCTCCTCTGGATAATAAGCAGATGATAAACAGGCAGGAAGATCAACTCCTATTACAACTTAATTCGAATCTCTCTCTCTTGCCTGCAGGATTCATCAGTTTTCACCTTTCTTCTATAAGAACCCTTTTATATCAGATTCTCTCACTCAGGCAAAGAGCAAGGTCATTTACAATGGCAATAGAATGTTGATTAAAACAAATAACAAATGCTGTAGTTTCAGCGAGTTAAAAAACCCTTAAGAGCATTAAACAGACAAAACTAAGGCAGGATCTGAGTCTGATAGATTGCCACAGTAGGTTTCACATGTTTCTTTTCCATAGGACTCTACATCTTTCTCCCACCATAGTGGTTCTGGGCTCAAAGTTCACCGTAGAACTGTGCTGTTAAACATTGATGTATAAAGGCCAAGTAATTGATTCCCAAGTTGCTTGGAAAATAACAGGCTACACCACACTCATTCCAGGCCTTTACAAGGTGAACAAATAACTATGTTCACATTTGAAGCCCTCACCTCCCCAAAATATTCAAATTGGCCATTTTACTGTGCTTGGTTCTGGTCTTGGTGGACAGGGGCAGGAAGGTTAAAACCAGTTTTTCCACTTTGCAATGTTGTTTGTATTCCTTCAGTATAAGACTCGCTTTGCTAATTGCAAAGAATATTTCAACCCCTACAGAGGAAAAGAGCAGGAGAAATGGGTGGAGGTGGGCCTACAGCCAGAAAGTTATCCATAGACTTTCAGACGACATCTCATTTAAGCTGATGAAACTCACTTTCACATGAGTTGTGACATAACTATGGCAGGAACTGACAAGTGTCAAAATCTTGTGGAACAAATAAGATTTCAAGTCCTATTCCTCTGTATCAAAGAAGAGCCAGCAAACACTACACATTTATTCTGCCTTTTCCCATGGCACTAGCTCCTCTCAGCAGCTTCATTGGCACTCTGTAAGCATGTCCAATTCTCTCATTCACTTAGAATAGCTGCTGATATTTAAACTGAACTTTTAGTGGCTTTTCCAAAGAGACACCTTCCTAACCATCACTCTGCTGCGGCGAATAAAGAGTTACTTGATGGTCTGTCATCAGGATTGAGGGTTCTGTGCAGATTCTTGAGCCCAAGAAGCAACCTCAATATTCTGATGACACAGCAGTGTCTTAATAGAACAAACCAACAAGCGTGGACCTGAGCACAAAAGAAATATAATGGTAAGAAACAGGTTTAAGTATCACTAGATCACAGTATCCAAGTGCAAACAGGAGGAAATTTCCAGCTTCTTGCCCCTCACAGTTATGTATGAAGCATACACTGGAGGATACTGTGATCTCTTGCAACTAATCAGGTCCTACAGCCTACTTTTTTCCAGATTAATGTCTATGTGAATAACAGAGATGAACCACACCACAGGGTGACTTCCTTGTAGCCACTCTCATCATCACACTGTGCAGACAAGAAGAGGCAGTGAGTGCACAAGATGGGTCTATATTGCATAAGGAGAAGAGATGGAGGGAGGATTGCTCTTGAAATTTTGGCACAGTCCCAAATACTTTACAGTACAGACAGGGCCTGGGACCATAAAAGCCCTGAGATGTGGGCAGCACAGGCTCACATCAGTCTGCTCACCCATCCAAGTAACAAAACACAGAGACAATCCATCTAGGACACAATGATCCATCTAGGACTGCTCAACTTACCTGCAGTAAATAGTTTATCCAGTGTCTTATCTGCAGTCACCACAAGCAACAGAAATCTCTTCATTATTTATTGTTAGTACCTCATGATTTGACATTTAATTTAAGTCTTTCACTGGGTCTTGCCCAGCAGCTTTAGTATTATAAATAGGAAAGCACTTTCTTTCCCATTTAAGAACTAGCCACAAGGATTTAGATGTGTTTGATGAACCTTTCTGTAAGGCTTGAATCATGTTGTCATAAACGGGTGGTGTTCAGAAGCTTACAGGCTTCTGTGTTATGAGGGAAGTTACCTAATTGCTGAAGGCACTATAGCTTCAAGGCATTTATCCATGGGCAGACATGTTTCTCTTAAGACTGTAGAGACGAGAAAATTTGTTCTTTTGTTTACAGTTGCAAACTGTTTTACAAACAGCTGGGGGTTATTTTTGAGAAATTTTATTTTCTTTCTGTTACAAAAGCTTCCATGGCACTTGGGATACCAGGCATTTTGACACAGGGAGAAGCCAGGTCGGATACAGACAACATGCCCTTGGCAAATCCATGTTGAGTAGTGCTGATTGTTTTCTTATACTTCACATACTTAGGAAAGGATGCCAAGAGGACATGCTCCATGATCTTTCCAGAGAGGGCTTTCACTGTTTGCTTTTCTCACCGTGCTTCATCCTTACTCATGCTGTTTCACCCTTTAGAATATCTCAGATGCTCTATCCCATTTTATTTGTAGCAATGACAGTCAGTAAACTCATCAGCTCCACTCAGATGGCACTCAGTCTTCAGAATAACAGTGTCATATAAACCTGTAGCCTCCATTCTCAAACCAGAAAATATTGAGGCCAAATCCAAACATCCTTCAGATGCAAAAACCTTCCAAGAAACATAAAGTAAGATATTTCTCTTCATTGAAACAGGTTGCTAAGGCCTAGAAGAATCTAAAAGCAGCAGCCACTCTTATTGCTCTTCCAAGGAAGCCTCTCGGTCCTTTCAAGCATGTCCTGAAACCTATCCATGCATTTTGCAGCTGAAACTGAGAAGTAAATCAGGCCATCTGGTCTTCAGGCCCCTTGCCCAAGATTGGCCACTTTGTCAGTAATTGCTTTTCAAAGCAATAAAAGCATTTCCAGCACTTATGCTTTCAAAGTTACTCACTTGCATAAGCATTCAAATCCTATTTGTCTGTAATAAATGCTTATACTATGCTTATTAACATAATGTCTGAGTAGCATAATATATATGGTCTCAGAAACCTCCTGGGTACAGGAAAAGAATATTCCCTTCAACTTACAAGCATGAAGAAGTCCATGCATTTTAAGGTCTCTGTGCTTAGCTTTCACCTTCTGACAAGACTTGCCCTTTTGTTTCTGAAAATAGGACTTTGTTTCAGTCCCTTGGACCCTGCAATGCTGACCACAGACACAGGTTTGGAATGTGCTCCTTGAATGCAGCAGCTGCAGGATGGGAGATGAGGAAGAGACTTGGCAAGTCATGTAGCTTGACTGAACCCACCAGGCCTGCCCTAGGATCTGCTGGATCAGGTTTCCTGACTGAGGAAGCAGCTGCCCTGAGGGACTCGAACTGTTCTGAACTGTTCAGCACTTACCCTGGAGCACACACTGTGCTTATCCCTGTGCCATCCCTGAACTAGAAAATGTGTCCATATTTATATGTACTTAATGTTGGTAGATTGTGTACTTTGAAATGGCTTTATTAAGGCAGCAATTGTGATTAAAATTGATTAGCAACGAGAACTCAGTGTTGTTAACAATAGCATTTTGACCATGAACTCTATTTCTTGACATTTTATTCTTGTTTTCAACCCATTTCTTCCAGAATAAGAAATCATCTTATATTCCTGTAAGGGAGAGGTATAACCTATTTGTTATAAATGGGTTGAAGCGGGTTGCAGTTTTGCTGAGTTATTTTCAATACAAAGGTTTTGCTTTGCAGCTCGGGAGTGAGTCATGTTTTGGCCCCCCTCCTCCCCGTCCTTGACACTATTAGTGGCTTATATACTCGGTCTTGATGAACCAGGTTCCTAGATTTCAGAAAGACTTGACATTTTCCCTCAAGTCTATACACTTTGAAGACTGCATTAACTGGTTGAGACTCTTTTCTTTCCCACAGTTTAGAGTAGTCTATATTCTTGTATTCTCAGGTTTTCTTAATATAGCTGTACATGGGAAGACTGCATTCTCAAGGTCAAACGAAACTCTAACTTGGCAGATGACACAGAGCATGTGTCATCAAATGTATGCATTTCATTTTACAGAATAATATATAAGGGAACAGTTCATCTTTGCCTCCATTTTCAGGCTCAAAAAAAATCAAAGACCCTTCTGCTGATATTTATTTGTCAGCTGAAGTAACTTTCCATATTTTGTAAAATAAGACTTTTAACCCTAAAGAAAGGATCCTTCAGTGCAGGAATAATGGCTTGTGTTAAATGTCTTTGGAATAAAAAAAATTCTTCACTAAGAACATCAAACACTGGCTGTTCCATTACATCTTTCAAGTACCAGTGTCCTTTACAGCAGAAACTAACAGCCTTAAGAATGACACCTAGGCTTCCATTTCTGTCTGTCAAAGGCACATGGCAGGTCAGCATAGGAAAATAAAGAATCAGCAGGAAGCCCAATGTAATAATGAAGACTTCCTTGAAGACAGAGAACAAGTGGGACATGACTCCATGACTGAGTACTGCTTCTGCTCCTGCTCCTGATTCCTATAGTGCAGCTCTTGAAGCACTGAGTCCTGATCTGGGTGAAACCTCTGAGCATGGGCATTCAAGGCAGGACTACTCCCTGTTTTGCAGAGTCTGTTTTGAGCAGGGCCTCATTTCATATGTCTGGACTATGGAGTAGGGTCCTGGCATAAGCTACAACATCAAGACTAACTATGCTCTCCAACATAACATTAAGGTGAAAAGACTGATTTTCTAAGCTATCAATAGCTTTTTAGCTACTTATGTTGTAAAGGTAGGGTTGTAGGATTTGAAGTAATGAGGGATATGAAGAAGATGGAGAATCTCCTCAGAGGTGCACAGATAAAAGACAAGAGACATAATTTACAGACATTTACAGAATTCTGACTAGATATACAGGGGAAAAAATCACTGCAGGGGTAGTCAAATAATGGACCAAGTTCTGCAAGAATCACCATCCGTGGAGATACTAAGAACTCAAGCAAATATGTCTCTAAGTAACAGGGTAATTCCCTTGCTGAACTGGATGACCTCCAGAGCTTCCTTCCAACCTAAATCTTTATATGATTTTATGACTATGACTACATAAATTGACATGAGTCATGTGATGTCACTATGTGAGCTCATATCAGTCCCTTGGTATCAGTCTTTTGAGGTTCATTTCTGTTCTAATTTTATACTATGTCAATCCTCACAGAGACTGAAAATTTTTAAATCCGATAATTGTGTTTGCTGGCCTACCCTAAGCATGACCACAGTCATATGTTAAATGCTATTTCACTAACTGGTTTTTTGGGAGACCTTGCCTAATATGGCCTGCTAACAAGGTTCCTATTTTTTTCCCAGCAAATGTGGATTTGTAACTATTGAAACAAGTGCTACCTGTATTATGGAGGGTTTCACAATTTTTGGCTTATCTAGATGGCCTCTTATTCAAGTGGAGTTACTTTGGAAGTGTCTTGGAATATCTGTATCAGTTATAGGCAGCTTGTATGTATTTCTTCTTGGGTGAAATGAAAAATTTAATTATACGAAAAAAATGCAAATTGCTGCCAACTGTGTTAACTGTGAGAGAGTTGCATTATCTTCTAACATAAATTGTCAGTGAATTGAAGAAAAGACGTTTTGGAAGCTGATCTGATTACTGTCAGGGAAAGTGCTCAAACTCAATTGTTGGCAAATGTCCAGTACCCATCACTGAACGATCATCACCTCATCATTCAGTCTTCTCAACTGACATGCAAAACAACATCCAAATATTCATTGCACATCTGTGCTGGACAGATTATGCATTAGCAATTCAAATCAATTCAATGTACAGGCAGTTTCTGTAAAGGCGTCTGTTTGGGTGAGATGCCTTGTTGTCTGGGATGGATAATAAGGCAACTCTGTCTAATCTTGGAGAACAATCAACCCATCTTGAGAAGGTGACTGACTACGTATGCTCTTGCCCTGACAGCACTAGAACAATGGCCCCATAATGCACTTGACTCAGCTGGTAATAAAATCTACTTTTGATTAGCAGCCATGGCTTGTGTCAATCACTGCATGATGTACCATTGTCCTCTGGTCCTGAACACAGTTTATTTACAGGGAAACAAAAGCTTTTTGGATATGGCTGCTGCCCAGAGATTGCAAAATAGATTGAGCTGTCAGCCTCACACACTAGATGAAGATTAATGAGTTGTGCAGACAATAAATATGAAGCAATGACCATAAATATGCTAATAGGTATTATCCATATACACTATAATTGCTACAAAAATTAAAAAGTAGTGTAAAGGAAATAGGTCAGAGGGTGACAGATAGATAATCTTGGATGCTGAAGATCTTTGGTTCAGTCAGATTCTCTACAGGTTTATTTCCTTCAATTAGACCTTTCAAAAGATTAATTGTTTAAAAGCTGTTTGAATAATCTCTTTTGAAACAGAGGTTTATGGGTAAATGCTTATGAAAAAGTGACTTCAATGAACATGTTATTGGAATAAAAAAGGTGACTACCAAAAGCAGAGATTAATGTCTGTGATCAGCTGCCTGGCTTCACTGTGAGGTAAATATCTCTAAGTGGCACACTAGTGAGGACTGCAAGGAAAACATGCCAAAGAGACACAGCAGTTTATATTCACAGACACAAATGATTAAGGTCATTCCAAGCAAAAATAGAAGAGTTGCCTGTACATCTGGTTGCATTGGTTTACGTTTTCAGCTTAGCATACTTTTTCTTCATTTTTTTTTTTGGATTTCAGAAGAGAAGGATGTCCACCACTCCAATTTTCAGAGTACTTCCAATCAAGCCTCTGGCTTTCCAATTAATTTCAAAGAATACACAGTCTAGATTTTTGACACCTAAGGGTTTCATTTGAACCTGAATCAGACAGTTAAACTATGTGTTTAAGTGCTTCAGCACCTAAGCCTACTGAAAATGTAGCGACACTGAAAATAAGGGCAGTCATACTCTTGGTATTTGGTATTTATGGCTTTGGATCTTTGTTCTCGCAGGCTTAGAAGTGCCACTGGGTGTTTTTCAGGTCAGCTCACACCACCCATCTCCTCTCCTAAGATTTTTAGCTTCTGTAATGGGGTAGCTAACTTATGCAAATATTCTCTCAGGTCCAATTTGCTGTTATAATGTCAAGCTCGGTGATAAAAATGAGTTGTTTTCTCTTTCCTTCCATACTTTAACTAGAAGTCGTATCAGTTTGGCTCTTAAATTACCACTGTTTGGATTTTTGGCAAACTGTCCACAAAGACTTACAACTGCCTTACTGCTTCTGTGCCAGTCTCCTTGAAAACACAGCTGAACATCAACTACACTTGCCCAACATCTTGGAAGTTACCATTTCTAACTAGAAATGCCAGTAAAACAAAGTGGGAGGGAAAAAAAAGTAGAGAACCGTTTAGGGAAATATCCCGCACAAAGTTGTCTGGTGAAAGGAGAAGCACATCTTTCTGGATCAATTAGTGCAGAGAGCGGACCCCCGGAAGCTGCAGGCTCAAGGACTGTGTTCTTGTTCCTAATCCCACTTCAGCAGTGACCCTGGGTCTTTTTTAATCGAAGGCTGTGATGTTAATGTCACACATTTCCAGAGCACAGCAAGGCGCTGTCCCACCAGGGGTGGTGCGCAGAGCAGATTCAGAGATGATAAGCAGATGATAAGCAGATTGAACCAAGAGTCCAAATCATCAGGCAAGTTTGTAGAGGCAAGTCCAAGGTCAAATCAGGAACAGGAGCCAGTAGGTCATGTTCAGGTCTGTGGGAGTAGCCAGGGTCCGTCACAGTCCAGCGGTTTCTGGGCAAGTCTATCCTTGCTAACCAGGCAGGTCCAAGGTCAATCCATGAAGGCAGGCTGCAGCTCAGCCTGGATCAATGAAGTGTGGCTGTGATGGAGCTGCAGACAAGGGCACTGACAGCACTGTGCAGGCAGGGACTGAAGGCCCAGGGCAGACTGGCCATGGCTGTTCAGACCTAGTGGCAGACCCAGCCCTGACACAGGTATAAGATTGACTTTGTGTTCATTCATTTTCACACAAGAGATTGTCCCAAGTTTTCATAATGAACTGAAAACAAGTAAAAGCAAACCCCTTCAGAACTTCTCCATAACTCACATCTGCTGCACCACTACGGTGGGAAGAACATGGATGTAAGCAGGACTCAGCTTAGCACTTAGCATCTGTGCCTACTCACATGTCCCTCATCCAACTCACTGCAACCACAAGGCAGGTTTTAGACCCACCTCTTTCCTACCAGGTCCTGGCATACTTACAGAGACTTCCCTTGGATCTCTTCAGTAGCTTCCCTTTCCTTTCCGTATTACGCTGAGTTTCTTCATCTTATTTTTGTGAGACTTCTAGGAATTTCTTCTTTCCCTGCTTATTTTCTGATGTCTCTGCCAATCTGAATAGCCTTGAGGCACTTTGCTTGCAATAAAACTTTTATTATATCTAGTTTTAATTATTTTTAGTTAAACAACTTGGTGTGTATCCATTATGATTTGCATTTTAGGATTGAGTAAAATGTCACCTCATATAGAGTCTTTGCAGCTTTAAAAGCCTTCATGGCTTTGCCAGATTTTACCATCATTTCCTAAAGGGCTTGTTACAATCCAGTTTTAAACACAGAGGAACAAATAGAACTCTCTGCGCATAAAGCTGGAGATGTTTAAGGTTTGAAAATAATTCCAAGACGCGAGACTAAGACCAAACAAGATCAAATGTTGGTGCCAAAAAGAATTGATGTATTTTATTTAACAATAAGTGAGACAGAGAGAAATAGAGAAAGAAAGAAAGAGACAAAAGAGGTGTGCGATGGGGGGAGAGGGGACAAGGAGAGTGACAGGTTAGTTGGAAGCACATCCCCCCTCCGTGGGTCCCACCGACGTCTCGTGGATCCCCTACATCTGCTCTTCTTGATGGTGAAGGGTCCCCGTTGCCACTGCCGCCACCCAAGAGCATAAAATCTCTTGGATTAATACACGCTTTGGGCCAGGGGGAATGCCCAGGTACCACCCCTGAGGGGGCCAGCTTTAAACTGCCCCTTCTGAGACCGTGGAGCTGCTGCATGCAGGGCTCTGGTGCAGGGTCTGGGGGCCCCTTTGGGGGTGTCTTTGACAGCCGTGACAGCCCCTCAGCTGCCCCTCCACGGGCATGCTCTGCAGTTGGAGAGTTTTCCAGGAGTGGGGCCTCCCACAGCTGGGCTGCTCTGGGTGGATGTTCCCCTGATCAGAGGCTTTCACCACACACACCCAAAACGTGGCAGCAGATAAGCCTGGGGCTACAGCCTCCACCCCGAAGCTGCTGGGCATGATCCTCTTGTGAAGCACTCTTCTCCCCCAGCGCAGACCCCAGAATGGTGTCAATGTTCTTGTCTCAAATCACCTTGCAGTCCAGGGACTCAGCCCAAAGGAGCCCATGCAGGCTGGTAGTGGTCTTCTGGTGAAGTTCTGTTATACAGTTTTTGCTATAATGCTTCACAAAAAATGTTTAACCCATATAACATGTCAGTCTCTCACAAGGCTATATGGAATATTAAATAAATTGCATTAACAAAGCACCAAAAAATTTTACCATTTTTAAAGGAAGGATCTGTAGCAATATGTACAAAGAAAGTGACATTTTCGGTTTTACTGTGACTTTGAAGGAGGCCTATAGCCTTCATTGTCCTACACTTACATGGAATTTTACCTGCATTTAAGCCTCAACTTTAGACATTTTATAACATTAAGTAATTCAAAATTATAAATGAGGAATCTTAGAAACTATGGGGTGAAAGATGTGTCATAATTATGGAAGACCCAATGCAAGCAGAGTAGAAAACAAAAACAACAAACATTAGAATTAAACAAAATTAACATACATGATTTAAAGAAAAGTTGAATTAAATAAAAGAGATAAAAGAGCATTACTGCTCAGAGATACACGGGCCAGATATTCCACTGCTCAGACAAATAGCACATATAAGAAGAGAGGAACAGATTTCACACCCTTTGTTCTATAACCCACCATGTACAAATGTAGATATTATATTATTGTGAAAATTCTATAGTCTTATTCTGTATATTTCCTCTTTGGGAGACATTCCTGTGGTATTCGTCTTTACCTAAGGGAGGAGGCCCACAGATTTTTAATGAGTCTTATTTAAACTAGTGGCTAAGAAAAACTGTGATAAAGGTGTGTGTGCCATTTGCAAAGGCCTGTTCATTAAAGACAGAGGCTCTGCTTAGCAGGATTTGCATGAGGAAGAACAAAACATCTGTGTCAATCTGCTCGTACAATGCAAAGTCCCCTCACAGTTCCTTCCACACAGAAATTAATTCCAGCCATCCATTGCTGGGTTCTGATTTCCAGCTCCGTGTAAACCAGTGTTTTCAGGAGTAGCTGTACCACAGCTAGTGGCAAAATCAACTCAAGCTGAAGTTTCTGCGTGCCACCACTTTGCTGCCTTTTTGCCTCGTCTTTACTCAGAGTTGGATGAATTCTTAAAATCTTCTACAGGTGTAGTTCAGTACACTAGGATGCAATGCAAAAGAGTGAAGAAGCAGTTTCCAGCCACATCAGTTGCCAAATAATGACTCATGCACTACTAATTTGTTTTAGTATCATATGAGGGAATTACTTGGTTTACCCAAATTTCAATGTGGCAAGAGCAATAAAAAAGCCTATTGATAAAGTTCAGTTTCATTTCCTCGATGAGGATAAGTTTCAGTTTCTATTCTTCGTTGTCACTGCAGCAGTTTCATTTCTTCACTGTCAGCTGGGGAGTGTATAAAAAGATGGGATGAGGTCCTCATTGCTTCAGTGGAATTCTCACCAGCAGAAAGCAAAATGTCTGACCAGAACATCCGCAATGCTGGCTTCACTCCCTCTGGGATCACGGCAGGATCGCTTGGTTCATCCCTGATGTCCCAGGAAGCGAAGGCGTCTGGGGGTGGTGTGCCTTCTGGAGGCCCCACTTCTACCCTCCAGGAAATGGGTATGAGCAATTCTGTGTGGGAGTGTGTGTGGTTTTGTGGTTCAGTGTATAGGCTCAAACAACTTCTTCTCCTGGAAAATAAGCTCGCCAAATAATCTCTTCTCTCCTACATTCCTGTATTGCACTGAAGAAAAAAGATTCCTCTATTTAAATCTGTGCTATGAGTGGGATATTATTAAAGGTGTTTTCTGTGTATGTACATATTATGCATGAATGAACACATAGATATGTGCTATTCATGAGGTTTTGGACAGTGTTTATTTGAAGTTTGTGCTATCTCTCCATTCTGCCAGGAATCATCAATAATATGAAGAGTGACGATAGCAATAAGCAATGATGCACTTATGCAGAAACATGATCTATGTACCTACATTTTGTATAAATTATCAGATTTCCCTTGCTCTTTACTCATAAACATCCATACAGGGAGAACTTGTAAAACCTCATGCAAAAGGTATAGCAGAGGGAAATTAGCTGCAGTCCAAGAGTTGAGTTCATGAAGGGAATGTATACACATCCTTGACAGCCTGTATTTAGATGTCTAAATACTGAAATAAGGCATAGCTGCCTTTCACATGCGCTAACCCTGCAGGTGTTTGCTTTCTGCTGCTTGCACAGAGCAGTCCCTGACCAGATCACTCTTGGCAGCTTGGCACTTGTTTAACCCCAGATCCTTGTGCACAGTAGGGTCTGTGCACAAGGTATTCTCCCTGCCAGACCTGCCTGTGTGACCTGATTCATCAGGTATTCTCTGAACAGGCATGACTCCACAGAACAGAGTGCCTCATGCAATCCTGCTTTACCCAGCAGCACAGTATTTCACTCTCTGACCTGGGATAAAGGCTTCAAAACCCTTTCTGCCTTTGGGTCTTGGACACATGTCCCATGTGTCAAAAGTATGCCAACCAGCAGGCTGGTTATAGGTGGGCATCTCTGTCATGTTGGTTGACCACTGGTCTACTCCTTCCATAATAACCAGAAGTCTGAAGGATGGAGCTGGACCTGACTTCTCCAGCCATAAAATGGGTGGCTGGGCAGGTGAGCTGGCCAGGGTTCAGATTGAGGGCATCTTTTAATAGTAAAAAATGTGTAAATTTTGATTGAGAAGAAATAAGTTGGACTTTTTTTTTAAAGATATGATTTACATTGCTGTGTTACATTATTCGTAGCATGAGACAGTAAGGGAATAAGTGACATAAGGGTCATTCAGAGACATACTGCATGTGACTCCTGTGAGGCATATTTTAATTTTTACCTTGTATGATTTGATCACTGAGTTTAAGTTGCTGAATACAGTGTTTATTGAATATTCAGTAGCAAAGAGCTTAAGGAATGGTAGCAGCCAAGGGACAGAATATGAGAAGCAGTCAGGAGAGGAGGGGGACAGAGTGAAAAGCGGAGAGGAGAGCTTCTCTCAGACACCACACTGCCTTAGCAGCAGAAATCCTGGTATGGGGACATGCCAGTTGCTCACTCTAATCATATGTTAGAGTCATGGCTGCACAAGCTGCCTTCTGTTACAGATCAGGGTGGTTCAGCAGTTCTCAGCACACTCACAACCAGTGGCAAACTTTTCAGTGGTGATGCTCTACAGAGACCGTGAAGTTGTCAGTTCTAAACTAAAAGACTGAAGATTTTTATCCCTCTGTGTACTGAGAATCTTTATCAGAGACAGAAGCAAAGTAAGCATGATGCCTAGTTTTATTCTTGCAACCTTTGCATTAACCATGGACTTTTATGAAAACCACCATTTTGGTGAAGAGAAATCTGCATGACTCAAGGAAACCTTAGCCATGCCAACAGGAGATACTCTGAAAGAGCTTTTATCCATGTGGAAAATGCTAGCTCTGTAACATTGCCAAGACAGGTGTGAGCTTTGGCTCCCTGCAGCAGGAGAGCTTGCCACACATTCTTTGCCTGATTGAGAGCTAAAAGGGTCTGATTTCATTTCCGCAGGTGCTCACTGAAATCTCTCCAAACACATCTTCTTAACCTTTTCATTCAGACGGTAACCCTTCCTCCCCCCAGAACAAACATGCTCGAGGGAGCGGCTGATTCTGCAGTGGGGCATGAGTATTGTTCAGCATCACTTTACAGAAGATGTTATAACAAGCTCATCACCAAAACATTTGAGCATCCTCCAGGAATGCTTTAAGCATTATCACTAACATTTGTCGTCACTAATGCTTTACTCTTCTCCCAGGAGAAGAAAAGTTTGCAATGGAGTATTTTGCCTGGGGCTTATTTATACTGAGACGAAGATACGCATGTAAATTGGTCACTGGCTACCACAACTTGTGGTATTTGAATTTTACAAATATGTATTAAAGCTTTATGTGAAGGAAAGTGAAGCGAAAAGAACATGTCCAGTACCTGGAACACAAAGTGCAACAATTCCTAGTTTCTCTGGGAGTTTGTTTCACAGTCCTCAGACAGCTCCTCAGAAAAGTGCAATTTCAGCAGAGACAAATTGTGCAGAAACTATTGTGGAGATCCAGGTTTATCAAAATCAGTCTGTGCAAGAACCATAGATTTTCTTTGTGTTCAAAGAAACATCCACAAAAACATTGTCCTTTCCCCAAGGTGGCAGCTAAAGAGCAGTATACTGACAGAACAAGCCAAGTAATCAGCAGTCACCTAGTCTTTTGAAACATTTGCAAGCCTTGAATTCTTTTAAAACACAGTAGTTTATAATTGTCCTGTAAGGTTCCTTCCTGTTTTTGTCAGTAACATCTCCTTTGTTAACTGTTCTAGGTGCCAGAGGCACAGCCCATTCATCAGGTTTTACCAGCAGTGGGATTTCCAGTGGATCCCTGGCCTCCAACATGATGTCTAGGGAGGCCACATCTCATGGAGGTGGAGTTCCCAGAGGCGGTACAACTTCCACTGTCCAGTCCATCTGTAAGTGAGAGTCCTCTCAATAAAGATGAATTAACAAATCACTTCTGAGAAGTCAGCAGTATTTCAGCTCATTTACTATACATTTACTAGATGAAGGGACGTAAGAAACAGGAGTGGCTGCTTGGTACTTGAAGCAACACCTCTACTCTTTGTTTCTTCAAACATGGTGGGAAGATGAAACTGGGGAGTTAGTGGAAATAACTATGCCACAAAGTTGAAAAGGTATGAGTGGACAGCAGAGACAGAAATCTGAAACACATAGTGACAGAAAAGAAAAGCCCAGTGGAAGTTTAGCTTATGCTTTCATCAGCACCACAGTGGAAGTTCATTAATTCTTTTTTAATCACAAATTCGGGCGCAAACCAAGAGCTCCACACTTAAGCATACAAAGCAGATTTAGTGTGAGAAAACAGTGAAACATGAGAATGGAGTTATCAGACTGACAGACAGGAATCTGTAATCCACTTCTTGTGGCCTTTTAGAACAGGCCTTTTTCCTTCCCTTAAAGGAAATGCATTGGGTCAAAACCAGAGAAATCTGCCTGCACTTACCAGTTCAAAGCAGAGAACAACACAAATCTTCCTCATCACCCTGCCAAATTAATGCAACCCACACCTAGATAAATCAAACCAAGGTATGAGAGAGCCTAGTCTATGAGTGAATGCCTCAGTAAGAATGCTAATTGTGTTAGCAGGATCCTGCAGGGTTAGGAAGAGAATTGGAGACAGGATTGAAGCGTTTGATTTCAAAAAGTGTCTTTCAAATAATAACACAGGCCTTTGATTTCTGACCTGGGAACATTTGTAGTCAACACTCATATAGTCTATATGTTCCCCTGCAGTGCAATTTTGCATTATATTGTTCTCACAGTTGTTTCTCTGTATTTGTCCATAGCGATGGGTGGAAAAGGAGGAAGACGCTGAATAGAAGAAAAACATCAGCCTAGAAATAAGCTCTGCAAACAGTTCATCCCCTACCAACAGCTTTGACAACTTCTCCCCTTCTCTGATCTACCTGTTATGAAAGGCAAAGCCTTGTGCAAAATAAAGTTTCTGTGAAAATGATGGAATCTTGGACCGTTGCATTAAATTAATGGGGGTGATTATTTTCTTGATTAAACATCCTCTGAAACACAGGTACATACAAACACAAGCCAGTGGAAGCTGCGGGGCTTTGGACTGCTAGGCTGTCTTTGGAAAATCCTAGGTTTAGCAACACTAGGCTCTTCAATTGCAAGTAGCTTGCTTTGTTTATTTTACAAAAAGTGATCACAGTGCAAAGGTCACCCTGTTGTGAGAGAAAAGTACAGAAACACTTGATAAGGGACATCCAGCAGTTCCTGTTAGATGTACTTCTAATAGGCTGTGAAATTAAATTCTACTTACTAAAAAAGACACATAAAAAAAAAAAAAAAACAAAAAAAACCAAAAAAACCCCAAACAAACAAACAAACAAAAAAACAGGTTCCAGAATTGATTTTTGTATGACTAGTGTTTTAAAGGTCCCTTTCCCAATAATTTCAAGTCCCTGTGTGCTTACATCAAGGTGTCAGCTTTGTCCCAATCAGACTGAAACTACCGCTGTAAACTTAGGATACGTGAGAACAGATAAGGAAGAGAGCCTGTTTTCTCTGGTACTGGTCTCACTGTTGGGGCTTTTGGCTGTTCCCCATGCCTGACTCTTTTCCTTCATATGTATTCATACAATGATATTTCCCAAAATACACATAACATTG
This sequence comes from Climacteris rufus, assembly GCA_013398175.1. Classification (NCBI taxonomy): domain Eukaryota; kingdom Metazoa; phylum Chordata; class Aves; order Passeriformes; family Climacteridae; genus Climacteris; species Climacteris rufus. The sequence continues at coordinate 346,845 of VZRZ01000984.1, forward strand.
TGCCTTCCCTATACAAATTCCCCCATACATGCTACCCCACACTTTCATCTTCCTTCTGTCTTTCTGGCTTCTCATCCTCCCTACCCTATCACCTCCCCTCTTCTGTATTTCTAACATAACCACACAGCACAGCTTCTTCCCTTTCTCCACAAGATGAAGAGAGAGAGAGCCTCACACCTTCAAGCCAGAAGTTAAGACGTGCTGGATTTGGGGTGCTGCAGTCAGTGATTTTCCCCAGTGACTCCTGTCACCCTGCTTGAGCATTCTCATCTCAGCTGCATCTCTCCACAGCTGAGAAATGTGTTTGCAGCCACGCACATTATGTTCTCAGATATGACCTTCCCTCTTCTGCCTAGGCACCTTCCTGAATGGACATGAGAAGTCACTATTTGCCTCCAGTTGCAGCAAAGTTAAATTGAACTATATGATGAGCTGTGGAGGAGAGACTGCTGAAGAGGGGAATAAATGTATCTTCACTTGCTGTGCTATGCAAAGCATTAAAAGGCAATTAGAAAACAAGGGCTTCATTTCATAGGATAGGGCTGATGTCCTAGCCCTATTTGCCCTATCTTGGGCAAATGCCTAAATGTAGTCAGGAGTTAAAGTCATAAAATCATAGAAAGATTTCTTTTCAAGAGACCTGGGTGTGAGAAGAATAAGGGCAGTTGTCTAGTCTAACCTTCTGCTAAAGAAGGGTTAATATCCTTAATGTTATACTTGTTTGCTCAGGGCTTTGTCCAGTCAGGTTTTGAAAATCTTCCAGGAGACAAACATCACAGCTTCTCTATGCAGCCTGGTCAAAAGTTTTACCTCTCTCACAGTTGAGATTTTTTTTCCATATGTTGAAGTACAATTTCCTTTGTTGAAAAGAGTCCAATGGATCATTATGTACATATTTAAGAATGATGTATTTTAGAGTTTTCCATTTCAGTGATTACCAATAAATATGCTTTCCTGAATTGGAACGCAGGTTAAAAATCAGTGAAAATGAGACTAGAAACATCTTTTGCACGTTTCAGTGCCTCCCAGTGCCACTGCTGGAAACAGACACACTCTTCACAAATTACCATCACATCAACAGAAATGGATGTTTTCTTTCTCTCTACACTTTTTGTACAATTACAGACTCAGATATTTCTTCTCACAATAGCAGGAGGTTATATTTATATGTTAGCTTTCATAGTTAAGGATCTTGAACTGCTTTGTTCACTGCAAGGGAAATGCAGCAACTTAATCATACAGGGGTTTTTTTTTATAAATATAGGATCAGATACCCTTTAACTTGATTTGACTGGTAGTTTACACACTCACATGCATGTGAAATCTTTCCTGCTCAGTGCCTGCGTGCTGGCTATCTACGGCTATTTGCATCTAACTGCAATATTGCTGTTGTATTCTGTAACAAATAAAAAGAAGTAATGAAGAGCATCATCTCAGGTAAAATGAAAAAAGAAAAAAAGTTGTTATGAAGTAAAAAACTGAAGTATTCAGGACTCACAGACAACAACTAGGTTCAAGGGTCTGTGAAACTGATGGAGAAAAGTGGTACATGTGCTCTGAAATGTTATTTTAGATGTAATTTTCAGCCTGTCTTTCAGTCTGACTTCATTTTCCTCTAGCAACTCCAGATCTCAACAACAAAGATCTCCATACATGCCCCAGGCACCAGACACAAAGCAGAAGGTTTGTCCAGACAAAAACAATAGGATCTGGAAACTGGTGTCACCAGCCCCTGGAGGGGAAAGGAAGAGGAAGGCTGCTGGTTTTACTCTGATCACGTTTCTGTCTGGTTCTTCTGTTGTAACCACAACTACCTGCGTATAACAGACCTGCCTTTCCTGTAGTCCCCATCAAAACACCTTCCAGTTAAGCAATCCCCTTTCCCTCCCACTTTCAAACCTGCTCCGAGTGATCCTTAATCCCAGTTATAGCAGCAACCTCACAACTGCTGCAGGACATCAGCAGGGTGCTGTTGTCCTCTCCTGCCTTGGCTCACCCTCTGTGAGAGCAGTGTTGGAGCACTTTACTGGCTTGGGCTCTGCCCCATGACCTCAGGTCACCTCTAGAAAAGGCTGTGGCAACTTTGTCAAACAGCTGCTGGGGTATAGGCTGAGAAAGGAAAGCTGACTACATGCTCAAGAGCACAGCTCAATTCTTCTAAGGCACTTCATGTTCCTTGTTAGTGGTGGCTTCATCAAAGTTCTGCCATCGCTTTACTCAGGAAGAAGGGAGCGTAAGGTCAGTGTAGCACAAGGACTGAACGGCTTTTTTTCTGTGTATTTACTACAGATTAAAAGATGTGGGCAAACGAAAAGCAAAGGAAATGCTGAGTCCTGTCTTTCTTGACTTTTACAGATCACCACTGCTGCTGCTTTTATAGCTTTGTCCAACCAGCACAATAAAAATAAAGGCATTGAAATTCCAGACACTTGACATGGCCTTGGTGCATATATGCAAAGATGGACCCGGCAGTTCACTGGTCTCTAAGTCTGGGCTAGTACATGACTCTAGTAAACCACCCTACACTTTCCTCTCTAGGCCTAATACAGCAGCCTGAGACTATTAAAATCTGGGATCTACCAACAGATCTTTATTCCCCTCTATGCCCTTAGCACTGGCATAAACTGGAGCAAGAAGGTCTATCCTGGCTTTTCCCCATTCAGAAGTTTTGCCCCATGTGCAAATGCCAACTTATGGTCCCAGAGAACAAGGACCTTGATTCCCACAAACACCTGCTTAGCACTGATGCTGCTAAAATGAGTCATAAGAATTAAACTAATGTGAATGACAAGAAATGGTAGAAAAAGTCAAGTACATACAAAACTCATCAGACAAACAGTTTTGTCAACTGAAGCTGTATTATTCAAGAAACAATGTATGACCATTTCGTGGCAATTAAAGCCTTGTTTCTTATTCATATTCAGGGCAGAGATTTAAAAGTGGGTTTCACCTTTAATGTTGTCATTACTTGACCTCAGGTATTTTTGTCTGGTTGAAAAATGACTCACATTAGTGAGAGCTGACAAAAGGTACTTATGCTTCCTTATGAAGGAAACCAAAGCAAGGATCTTTAATCACGTATCATTTCATTTTTCAGCTTTTACGTAATTTTAGTGTTATTAGTTCAGATTATTTTCCCATCCTTAGATCTTATTTTGAGAACTAGCCTAGATAGCTTTACCAAAGCAGGGGGAATTCTCAGCTGCATTTGAAATCCCTTCCCTGAGTCATTTCTAATAGGTCTACATGAGAACAAAGGTACATGCATCCCCCTGGAAGCCTTCCTCCCAGACTGCTTCAGCAAATTCATATGTACAGAACTACAAATTAATTATTTACATATTTAACAGAATATAATTGAAAAGGTCAAATAACAAAAAATATGGCAATTTGAATCCCTCATGTCTCTCAATCAATCTTTCCACAACAAATAGACAGAAAGTGAGAGAAAGGAGAAGAGGCAGCAGTGTGTGATTACCAGAGCAATAGAGCTGGAGCAAGACACTGCAGAGAGCACATAGCTCTCTGCACAGAAATCAATTCCTCCCAAGGGATGGGATCAATAGTTGTCTGACAGGACACTATGCAGGCAATTTAATAGCGTTTTATCTAAATGAATCTATTCCTCCCCCCAACTGGCCTCACAGTTCATAAGAAGTCTCTCTTAGTAAAACAGATTTATTTATTTTTTATAATACAACAAGAAAGTATTTAGCATTCTGAAGACACGACCATTGTCTATTAAAAATCATTTATCCCTGTTAGTTACTCATTACCTACAAGTCTTTCCCAACACTGTTATTCTAATTAGCTAACTCACGCACGCAGCCTATAAAAATTACTTTCAATTACCCTAGAAAAATTTTTCTTACCCTAAAACATTTTAAACTATAGAACAGCCTTTCAGAAAAAATAAGTCCACACAACAGGCAAACTCAGTTAACTCAAAGGAATATTGGTATCCAAAATGACATTTTTATGCAAGAAAAAGCCTTATTTTTTGAGGAATTATTTATACACAGAGATTGGTTGTCCAGTGTATCTATTTTAATAGTACTTAATAAATAATAAATAATGAAGTCAATCTGATCTTATTAGTGGATATCTGTGTGAAGTAAATGATAATGAATGAGAAACCCTAATAAGCATAATTCCAAGGATGGATCTTTGGCACTCTGGGAGTTTGGTATTGTGCCCCAAAGGCTCTTGTAAATCCAGCTGCAGTTCTTGCTCATCATTTAGAAGATTAGGGGCTGATAAGCGACAGTCAAGCCTTATTAGAACAGGCTAAGGCAACAGGAAACATTAATTGGGCAATTTAATGCACAAGGAGACATTAAATGCCTGCATTGTAGTTCAGATGCTGTTTCCTCTATTGATTTGTTCACGTCTTGTTCTATGAAATTCTGACAAATTCTTGGTGGAGAGAATGTAAGACAAAGCCTAAGTTTAAAAATACCAGGATATTTTTGCCATTTCCTAGGGCTTCCCTTTACTCCTTGTGTTAGTAAGGGACACATCAGTAGCCCTGCTCTTGGAAGCTAAGAAAAGAAGACTATCCCCTTGTCCAAGGACTCTTCCAACAAAGGAGGGGAGAGATACAAGGTCTAGCAGCTATCTGCAATGAAATGCTGTCTCACCATCTTACTTGTGTCATGATTTCTTCTCAGCCTGTGCATATAGCAGGAGCCCTGTGAATCTGGGAGGAAGTTCAGACTCTCTTTTCCTCTAGAAAGCTGGGAGCACTTAACAAAGCTCTCTTTCACCATTCTGGAGGAGATGTAGAAATAGGTGCTGCACTGATCTTCCTCTGGAAGTAAGAAGATGAGGGGAAGCTCCTGATACAGGTGTTTCTTCCTTGTCTAATGCCAGAATTAATCCACTTATGTGGATGGATTCACCCCATTCCCTCAGTGGTGGATATTGATATCTGGAACATCAAAATCTTTCCGTTATATACTAGGTCCTGATTTGTGTCCCATTTTAAGACTTCCTTCCTGAGACTTCTTTCCCACAGCAGAACAGAAATGAAAAGAGGTGCTCTACAGTGGAAGAAATTCAACATGAGAAGGCGAGAATATTTCCTTTACCTCACTGACCTGGGCACTCTTTCTCTCATTTTCTAGCGCTGTAACTTGGGAGATCAGGGGCGATAATTCATGGACACTTCATTTTAATAATTTACTTTTGCAGGAATTTAAATATTAAAATGCATTTTGAAGGCATGCAAGCATCATTAATTTCAAATAAACATTGTACATTATGCTCTGTTTAACAGCATTCAATCTCACTTTTTGTAGCCACAGTCCCTCCCTTCCACCCAGCAGCCTGGCACTGTTCCTGCTGCCAGCAAGTTTCCCTGTGTTCATGGCAAGGGCTGGGAGGCCACTCCTCATTGCCTGCTGCAGCAAAACTCTCTGTGGGCACTGCACCCCTGCACTTCAAGCCTCTTCAGGACTGTCACATTTGATGTTGATGTCTTCTTCGCACCTCCCCATGTTTTAAGAAAGGAGACAGTCTCGCTGTATTTACTGCATGATGTGGTGCTGCAGGGTGCCTATTGACAGATCCCTAAAGTCATGGATGCCTTGGTGGAGGAAGCAGGGTCCAGCTACAGCCCAACATATCCTCTCCACTGCCACAATAACCGGTGCTCTGGCTGTGCTCCTTGCATCTCCTCAAGGACTCACCCAAATACAGTGATCCCAGACTGATCTCTGGGCCAAAACCAGGAAATGTGCACACCTTCTTCTTGGTACAGAGCTTGTTTGTGCTTGCACTGAACAGTAGGTAAGACAGCCAGCAGCAGATCTGTTCTGCTGGACACGGTGCAAGGATGAGTTAAGGCAGAACTCCACAGCTCAGGAGAGCTGACAGTCCACCTGGAACAAGACCAACACACTCCTTTCAAACCAGCAGCTACATACCCAGGAGCTGGGTTACACAGGTTAGTCCCTTTCCTCTTCTGGAGAGAGAGGAAGACTCCTCAAATCTCTTTCTGTGAGCTTTCATTCTGTTGAAGTTTTGAATGTTGTAGCTGTTATGAAAAGCAATAAAACTATGCAGGCTGCCCACAATGGTCTGTTTCCTCAGACCTCAGAGAACCTCACACATTAAAGAGATACAATTAATAATTCCGTTTAAACACAGAATAATAAAAAAGATTGTAAGTATATCCCCTTACAAAAAAGATCATCATAATGATGACAGTAATTAAATAGTTCCCCATCCTTCTCTGTATCACTTTGAGGTAAAAGTGAGCATTGAAATATTTAGTGCTTATCTAATACAACGAATATTTTATCTAAGCTATCTTGTTTTAACCCATTGTTCATTGGTTTTTAAGTTTTGTTGTTTGCGGTGTTTTTAAAGAATACCTGGATGCAAAAATAAAGAAATAGATAAATTTTCCTCAATGTATTAAAATTTCATAGAAAATACTGTTGCTAAAGAAAAAGTGTATGTTACAAAAACAGTTCTTAAAATTCAGAGGTTGCTTTTTGCAGTCTTTTGAAATTGGAATTTCCACCCAGCCCAGATTTTTACTGGCCAGTTTTAAGCTACCTCTGCAATTTATGTTTATACATAAATAGCTCTGATTTTAATTGCTATCAACTTCTTATATTTGATAGATGGTCTTAAACATTTTTTTTGCCTCCAGAGGCTGCTTACTTTGCCAAGTATTGACATACTTTCGAGATTTATACTTCTCTAAGGAACAAAGTTTACAATAAAATGTAATGTATTCCGTGGCTGTGAATGGTAATGTTGCTAAACAGTCCAAAGATATTTCACAACTGATAGTTATTTTCTTCTCACATCCAGCCCTGCCCTGCTTTAGTACTACTACAGATTTAGGCTTTTAAAGAAAAATCAGATCCCTAATTTGCCTAATTATTGTTTCAGAGATCCAATATGATTTAATTTAGGTTTCCTTCCACTAGATCCATTATTGGACTAATGATTACACTTTCATTTTTCCCAATAATTATTTTAAGAGACTAACTAATGTGGAAGGGATTCATTCACTTATGGGATTGGAATAACCCCTTTCAAAGCTCAAATATTACAATGTGGCCAGAAAAAGCAGTTGTTACAGAAGCTGAAACTACAATGTCAAACATACAAGTAGTTACTAATTATTGGACAGACATAACTCAGTAGACAATTGAATTTATGTCTAGATTTAAATATTTGGATTGGATCCAGTTTGCTGGTAGCAATCACGGGTCACAATGCCCAGAGAAACCCTAGAGGATAAGGAAGGGTTCTTAGAAATAATACATCAATTTGTACCATCTCCATGAAACTGCTGTGGCATTGCAGCAGAAGTAGCATCATCAGGCATTAGCAGTAGCTCTTGTAACATCAGCTGGAAAGAGCTTCAGCACTGAAACAATTCATGGATGTTACTTTAGTGACAAAGTGCAGCTCTCAGCCTTCTAAGAGTACACTTTCAAGGGAGAAGGTTTCATTTTCTTGTTTTGTTTTTTTTCCCAGCCATTTAAACTCTTTAATGAAGTTTTTAAAATTAATCCATTTTGTAAATAGGCAACTTAACGTCACACAGCTCCTATGCACAGGAAAAAGAAAGATGTCTCTGGGTTGCTCAAAGGTGAGCAAGCATTCCAGCAATAAAAGAAAACCTGCTCCAATGGTTGCACCACCCAACTTCCTCACTGACCAGGGAATGGAAAGGATCCAATCCAAGAGGGTCTGTAATTTCCCTGGGCTAAGTGATGACACAGCCTGTACAAGAGAAACTTTTTTTGTGAAGTTTTGAATTTAAACATCCCAGCTCTTGGTGAGACTACAAATCCACATTATGTGGCTTTCATGCTCATGAAGGAGACATCTCCTACAATTTCTGTAAGAGATACTAAAAATTATAGGAATCATTTACGTTGTCAGAGCAATAATTTCTGCAATTACTCATTAGGAGTCCTTGCCCTGGGCATTCTCCCTCTCCCACCCATCTTATAGGGATTTTTCTAGAGCAAATAATCGTTTAAACTGCAGATAGAATAAATACTGAGGAAAGCACAAGAATAGAAGTTTAAAGAGACAGAAACAATATCTCTATATCAATATAGCTATATCTTCTGATACAAAAAAAATTAATAATAATGATCAGAAAATAGAAGAGACCAAAAAGGAAAATATTTTTTTATTATTTCAGTCCTGTAGGACAAAGCAATAGAAATGGAGACCTAATTCAGGATATGATTCAAAAAGCATGTAAGTGCTAACTTCTGCACTTACAATCTTACTTCAGCATTTATAGACAAATGCTTAAGAAGTTCTTAATGTTCTATCAGCATGAAGATAATTTTTAGCTCAGTGTGGTAATCTGTGTTGCAAAGATTTTTTTGCAAAATCACTAGTGAGTTTCCAACAAAAATTTTATTAGGGTGTAAATTAACTCCTGAAATCTGTTTCAAGATATCAAACCAATATTTTTTCTGTAGTACATTTCATTTATGCCTTTTCATGCAAGGATATAAATCTGACGGTAATTTGTACCAGTCCAATAGAGGACTTATGAAAGACAGTGGATGAGATAATTCATTTCTGATTATTCATGTTTATTTTATCTTTAGCATAAATAGATTATGAAAATAATCTGTTCCATGGGTGGTGCTTTTTTGATGAATTTTAAATTATACGTGAAATATTCTTAAGGAGAAAGATACTGAAAATATAAATTTATTATTATTTTTACTCCTGTTGGCTCCTGTGCTTATAAATGGTATACACACAAAGAAGTTAATGGCACTGTGATTTTCAGATAATCTCTTTTTAAACTACTGACTTGGAAACTGTGAGATTAATAGCACTGAGGACATCTAAAGGTAATAGGATTACAATTTAATATTAACTAAGTGTTTCTTGAGGGTCTGCTGTAGCAGTGCCTCATCTCTGGGATCCACTAGAGTAATTAGTCTGTAGTGGCATACAGTGGTGATGCATGATAACTGCAGCTTTTCCTGCTGCACAGGATTTTCCATTCACTGACAAATAATTTTTATTTGCAGTATCTGTCATAAACAGGCACAGAGCAAGCTTGCAATGCTTTTGCCCTAAGTCGATGCTGATTAGGGAGAGACCAGTTCTCAAAAATCACTCTTGAAACACCAGTCACAGCAGACCAGGGCAGTGAAGTGAGGGGCTTGGAGGCTTTTCTCCTGTTGTAGGAGTTTGTGTCGCAAATATTAAGATGGTATTAACTAAGTGCAAGTGCAAAAGGACCCAGTGACACAGCAAAGCAAATGCTAAAGGACCAGGTTTTGTCTCTAAACAGGGACAGTCAACACTGGGCAAGCTTGCTAACATTGAAGAATGTGTTGTTTACACCAAGATCAAAAGGCCTGTGTTTCAGTAAGGCCAAAGTACAGCTGGGTCAGCTGAGGACCTGGATGGAAGGATGGCAAAAAGGCACTTTTTACCTGGTATCACTCTTCCTGCTCTCCCAACAGGAAGATGCATCTTTACTACAAGGATGCCCAAATGAGGAAATGGAAACAATGCATAGTAAACCGAGCTTGATGTTTACAGGGTCAGAGGGTTAAACAAGAACTGTTCAGAAGCAAAAGATTATCTCATACTAAATATTGATCCTTAGAAGCTCAAACAGACCCATTCCACAAAGCACTTCATGACAACCAGGCCCTGCCAGCCCCAGAAGTGCAGTGATGACTCTGCAGCCAGAGCTCCTCATCCTCCAGGTGACACAGAGGGACCTCTGCCCACACTTTGTGAACCTGTGCTTGTGTGCAGGCCTGAGTGACTGAAATCTAGGAGAGCCTCAAATATTTGGCAGCAAAATGAAAATATTGAAGTTAGAAAAGTAAAAAAAAAAAACAAACCTCATGCATCTTCATAACCATTTGAGGGAGGATATTTTAATGATCTCAGTTTGCAGGAGGTCCTCATGCCTCTCAAAGCACAAACCTTGAGAATCTGATGTACTTCAAGAACTGCCCCCTGCAGAATGTTAGTAGGATTTAAATGCTGCTACTAGTGCATTTTGAAATGAATACTAGTGCATTTTGAAATGAATACTAGTGCATTTCAGGTAATGAATAACTTCTGAATTTTGTTTACAAGGATCCATTCACCTAAAACATTCAGGTATAGAGAGGAGCTCATGTGCTGCCTCCACTTAAAGGTAATGTTATGCTCAGTATCAGTGATACTTTGATTCAGTTCAACTGTTCAGATTTCCAGCTATTTTTACCATTAATTTTTAATCCTCTGCTTGCTAGGGATGTACCTTTATACCAGTAGGAAAACTGCTAATGATGGAAAAAAGATAATGAAATAATATAAATAGAGAAAACCAATAACAAACCCATCAATGTAATACACAGAAGATTTTAAAAAAAACTGGAACAGGGTCTAGTGACAATTTTTTTGATTTCTAGACCTCTGTATCTAGATGACCCCCATTAGGCTAGCAGACATGAGCCTAGCTTCCACTCACAGCGCTCCTGTGAGGCAGAAAATTGTATCTGGGAGCACCTGAGTTCATGAGGAACCTGAAGAAACTCCACAGCCAAGGAGCAGAGGACCTGGGATTCACCAGGTGGCACTGATACAGAACTTTTTTCTCTTAGGGAGTCATAGAGGCTCAAAATTTAAAGTCATTTAAGTCACGTTCAAGTGATTTAAAGTGTCACTAAAGATAGTTTAAGTCACTCACATGACAAGAGCCACTGACTATCCCCACTGCTCGACCCTCTCCTCCCTCCCTAGTGTATTCCAGGGTCAGTAGGTGATCACTGCCAAAACCAGCCCTAGCTGTGCTGCACTCATACACAGGCTTCCCTTGTTGGGAGTTCTTTGTTAGAAAGTCAGTCCCACAGCATCAGAGACACATAACGAACACAAATTGCCCAATATCAGTGAAACATCCAGTAAATATGTGACCATCTGCCAAGAAACACCAGCAGAATAAAGAGTGCAGATGGAAGTGAAGGTAGAATGCATATTTATGAGAGAAAAGCAATGGCAGTGGACCTCTGGACTGAAGGGAAAAGAACTCCTCAGCAAGGGGCAGCCATAAACATCTCCTGAGAGGATAAGTACAGCACATGAGCACAGAGTTCTCCTTGTAATCATGTCTTAACCCACTGGGTCATAGAAACTCTGGCCAGAAGGATCTTCTGAAGGTCATGTCCCACTCAAGGTGGAACTTCATCATGTCAGTTTTGCCCAGCCAAGTCTTGAAAACTTCAAAGGATGGAAGAATCTCAAAATATTTTCACATGTCATGGCCACTGATTTCAACAGATTTTAGAAATCTAAATGCATACAAAAACCTTAGTTTGAAACAATAAGACTGAACAGTTCTTCCACTATTGGTAAAATTAGTTACTGCTTTTTGGAGCCGTGATTATTAAATCTGTGTAATCTGTATTACAGGGTTTTCAGCATATGTTGTACAGGTCAGCTTGCTCCTTCTGCCCTATGCCAGCCATAAAAGCTTCTGTGGGGGCACCCGTGCATCTGTCTTACCCCTGGTAAGCAGGAGCAGAACAGTGATGGGGCAGCATCCATCACAGGGCTGTAACATGTACCTGCAGTGCACAAAGATTGTTTAAATGGATCCCTTCTCTCCCTTCTACTTGCAAAAGCAGGCAGGCTTCTCTTCATATGGACTGAGACCAGCATAGCCCACCCAGGAGTTGTTTTGGACCATTGCTAAGGATGGTTGCCTGCAGCGAGATAGCAAACAAAAGTATTAAACATTGATATATTTCAGTGTGCCAATTGACTGTGCATTTTAAATAGACTCTCTTATTCTCTCCTAGTGGAAAGATTTATTTTTTTACTTTAAGAATATATAGGGCTGTGCTTTCAGTACTTTTTCTTTGTTTAACAAGCAGTTCGCTTGCTGTAAACCCAGTAGACCACAAAGCCAGTCAGGGGCTTTTATCCAGGATGTCTGACCCATCGCCTGACAATAATTAGTTCAGGTTAATTACAGCAAATCTGTAGATTTGCAGCCTGAAATCATCTCATCCCCTAAGCTGAACCCTCCAGAGGTTTCTTTTATGAGCTCTGCATCCTAAGGGTGGACTTAAAGTAATGAATTTGTCTCTAATAAGATTCATAGGTTTGTTCCCTAAGCAATGGTGTCAATTATAGAATCTAACACTGATGGCTTATTTTGCTGAAAATAGAGAAATTGAGAGTTTTTAATGAAGCATGCAGGATTTTTAATGCTTTTGTTTAACTCTTTACATTGTTGGAAAGTATAAAAATACAATTATGCGAAATATCGTACCACTTTCTAAGTATTTCTGTGTGTGCCAATAGCTAATTTCCTCCTGCTCTATAATGGAAAAGGTTAATGTAATGACTCTGAGATTTCATTTGGAGATGTTCCAGAAGAGTGTCTGAGTATTTGCCACACTTAATGGCAGGAAGTAATAAGTGAGGTTATGTGTTGGTGAAAAATATTTCATGTACTGAGAAGATTAATACTGGAGAGAGGCACAGGGGATGCAAGCCTGAGGCTTCCTCCTCAATTCTGACACAGTATAATATGTCCATACTTGATACGTGCCCTTCTGTAGTTAGCTCTTAATCATTAACAAAGCAGACAGTAAACCTCTGGGGGCTGTGGTATCAGGAGAAGAAAAGGAACCAGATGTAGGATTCTCCCCTCTCCCACAAATGAGTGGCAGACACCTCCACCTGGGAACACCAGACCAGATGGTCCTGGTACCAGCAAGGTGTCTGCATAGCAAGATAATGCCATAAGAACCTTAAAGGGTTTGGCTCTATCCTGTGTATTCCAATGTCTACACTAATGTTTGGGCATAGTTCTTGTACTTAGGGTCCCTGGAAGATGAACCACCATGTCACAGCTTTATTTCAGCATTTTATTTCACCTGAGATTTCTTACTTATGAAAAATCTAGCTTTATTGCATATGAAAGGTTTAGCCCTTTATTTCAAACTTTTCAAATTTTCTTTTAATTCAGATCCTATTCCTGCTGCTTGAGTCAGCCCAGGTCACAAAACTTAGGTTTCAAGCTCAGGAGAATTAGTTCCAGTCATTGATTTTACTCATTCTAATAATTAGATTATTATTTTTGTTTTAATAGTGACTTTTTAAAAGGGCATGTAGTGATAGGACATGGGGTGATGACTTAAAAATGAAAGACAGTGGGTTTAGAGTAGACATTAGGAAGAAATTCTGTGCTGTCAGAGTGTGAGACACAGGAACAGATCAGAGAACTTGTAGATGCTCCATCACTGGAAGTGTTCAAGTCCAGGCTAGATGGGCTGTTGAGCAACCTGATCTAGTTGAATTTACCTCAGCAAGGTAAATTGCTAAAAAATTTAAACTAACCCTCCACTGCTGGCAGTCTATCAAAAGAGCTTGTTCTTCTTGGCCAGGGTTCACACTGGCAGGTCACTGCAAGCCACATTTTCAGAAAGGCTTTTAGATCAGCTGTGGTTTCTCTGCATCTTCAGCTGAGTTGGTTGAACCTTGAGAATCATATCAGGTGCATGGGACAGGCTTCAGACAGGACAGGCTGCCATGGTCTGCCTGACACTGGCAACAGGGATTGAGGACAGTGGATCTCCTCTCCTTCCCCTAGACCATGAGTTCACTGAATTCTCACATTTTACTGACTGCTATACATAATCTTCCACTATCTCCTCTTTGAAGGGCTGCATATCTAATGAAGTCTATTTCAGTTCACATCTGAAGCAATAAAGACATCTATTACAGAGAATATTATTTAGAAAAGGAAAAAAATGCACTGGAGATAGAAGACGAAAAACTTTCTCTAGGTTAATCACTGACGAGATGCTTGCACACTTTTTAGCTGGAAAACGCTGAATTACTCTATTGGATTTACATGTCAAGGTTCTGGTAGCACAGGGGGCTGCAGGGTGGCTTCTGTGGGAAGCTGCCCTTGTTCCAGTTGGCTCCAAGATGGAACCAATGCTGGGCAAAGCTGAGCCAGCAGCAATGTCATTTTGCCTCTGTGGTAAAGTATTTAAGACAATATAAAAACCCTGGGCAGCATCTGTGAGGGGGAAGTGACAATATATGGGAGAAACATCTCTTCAGACCCCAAGTTCAGTGAAGAAGGAGGGGGAGGAGGTGCTCCAGGTGCAGGAGCAGAAATTCCTCCCTTTGTGCAGGCCAAGGTGAGGCAGCTGTGCCCCTGCAGCCCATGGAGGTTCATGATGGAACAGGTGGATGCCTGAAGGAGGCTGTGATCCTGTGGGAATTCCATGCTGGAGCAGGCTCCTGGCAGGACCTGTGGCCCCTTGGAGAGAGGGGCCCATGCTGGAGCAGGTTTGCTGGCAGGACTTGTGACCCTTCATGGGACCCACAATGGAGCAGTCTGAGCCTTCAGGATTGTGACCTATGGAAAAGACCCATGCTGGAGCTGTTCATGAAAAACTGCACCCTGTGGGAAGGGCCCAGGCTGGAGCAGGGGAACAGAAAGAGGAGGAAGGAGTGGCAGAGATTAAATGTTATGGACTGATCACAGACCCCATCTCACTGAATGAACTGCTTTGGGAGGGGAGGTGGAGGAGTTGGGAGAGAAACTGAGAGTGGAAAGCAGGATGGGGTCAAGAAAAAGGTGTTTTGAATGTTGTCTTTTGCCTTTACTTCTCACTATCCTTCTCTATTATTAATTGGCCAGAAATTAAATTCATTTCCTCAATACGGTTTTGTCAGTGAGAGTAACTGGTGAATAATCTCTCCCTGACCTTACCTTATTCCATGAGGTTTTCATCCTATTTTCCCCCGCCTTGTCTTTCTGAGGAGGGGGAGTGAGAGAGCAGCTTGGTGGGCACCTGATATCCAGCCAAAGTCAACCCACTGCAAGTACCAAGACCTAAGCCTTTAACTGAAAAATTACTTGATCTCATTTGTTCCCCACAAGGTCGGGGATTGTATTTCTGGAGAAGGAAACTCATACCTAAGAATGCAAATGGATTGATCACTTGTCTCAAATGGTAGATGCTTCAATATCAGCTGCTGTTTCCTCTGTTTCAGGGCAGGGATCACAAACGAGGTGTTGTACATGGGTATCCACTCTCCTGGAGGGAAAAGAGGGTCCACATCAGCCTATCTGTAAATCATCCTGCCCTCTTACTCATTCATGCAAATACAAAAAAAAACCCCCAGCAATTGAAGGCTGTATCTGCAGCCTGGCAGTTGCAGCACTTGTCTTAAACACAGCTTGGACCTGAGACATTTTGCTGGGGGTAGGTGAGAGTAGGAGGATCATATTAGAAAAGGCTCAATTTTCTTCTGGTGTTGAATAAAATAAAAATTCTGCAATTTCTCACATCTCTCGTAAAACTAAAAAATTGTTTTTCAGGTGGCCCTATGGACTGAGAAGTGTTATTAATTATTTAGAAGACTGCTTTGGCCACCTCTTTGAAAACAATTCCTTAAAAAAGTTATCAAGCAGGAGTTTAGTTAGGGGAGGCACAGAGTGTGCTTGGTTCTGCTAAACCTGTTAACATTGCAATATATTTGCCACATAACAACCGCTCCCCACAGAAAGACCACAGCAAAGCTGAGGTGTACAGAATAGCCTTTTTTTAATCCTGTATTGCAGTTGGAACTCGCCTCACTTGGAACCTGTAACCTGTTAATTGCCTTACCCTCATTTATATGATAAGTGGTTCATTTCCTTTATTGTGATTGAATCCCCTCCCTATATTACAAGAAAGCTGGAGCTGCAGAGAGTGCTTGATTGGATTTCATTGCTGTAGGCCATTTCTTAAACAGGTTACAGGTTGACAAACATAGAAGGGGGATCAATATCCATCCTTTGCCTCATTGACAAGCTAATCTTTTCAGTAAACATTTCATCAGTACCTGCCATTTGTATACATACCTGCCTCATGAGGATGGAGAAAGCTCTGCTTTATAAGGTTTAGGTAACTAATAAATGAAAAGACAAGAATATAAATTGGGCAAATCATTAAGACAGCATTTTTAGGAAAATAGCCTTTTGTTGCCTGCAGAATATAACCAAACACGTTTCCAACCACTCTTAATTTTAATTAGGTTGCATTACACTCAGACCTGGTGTCAGCTCCTGTTTTTTTAACTCCGCTTGTACTGCTCTCTTGGAAAGGTCTGTCCCTCAGCCCAAAAATCTCACACTCACCCAGAGCTGGAGATATTAAATGAACTCAGGGGAACTAAACTGTCTCTTTTTCAGGCATGTGGCCTGACCACTTTTTGCCTGCTTTTTTATTCCAGTGCAGAACAGAAGGGCCACCACACTCCGTAAAGTGACATCCTCCTCTGTTATCAGAGGTATCAGGGCTATTTTGAGCAAGGATTGAAGTTGAGCCTCTACTAATCTTTTAAAACTCGTGAGTCATACTGCAAAAGAAAGCAAGAGAGTTATGTTAAATGTGTTTGGAGACATCTTTTTTTGTTTGCTTTTGTGTCACATGTTGAAGCCTCCTTCCCCCACAACGATGTGGGCTAGAAACTGGCATTGTCTCTGACATAAATAAGGGCCAAGACAATCGCTATATTTAGGCTTCTCTTCCAATCCTGCGTTATTAGAACTGCATGGCTGAATGACAAACACTGCAAAAATCGGTGATGCCAGATTTCAGTCTAACCTGAGACAGAGCATGAACACATTCCCTGAAGGGTCTGGGGTGAAGGAAAATGAGCAACAATAATGAAACTTTGAGTTTACAAGAAATTGAAATAATTCTGCTGTGGATACTTTAGTAATAAGTTTATTACTATCCTCCTGTCTTTATCATTAACCAAAAGGTATATATTAGTGATGCAAGCAGGCTTTAAAGCATGGCATGTAATTTAATTCTTTTACTAGCTCTTCCCCTGCTTCTAGGACCCAAAGCTACTACTGGCTGTACCAGAGGACTGCACTATTTCCTCTTGCACTTCTGAACTACAGCCAGCAGAAGGATGTACACATGAAAAGCACTCCTTTCCAGGTAGAAAAGTCTCCCTTCCTTGCTCACTAAGCTCACAGAAGTGCATGTGCTGGTGCAAACTGGCCATTGGTGCACGTGCTACTTTATCTGAGCTGCTTCTGATCACAGTTGCAGGACTTGACATTCTTCCAGCTTTAGGCAACATTAAGGCTTCTAGACCATCTCCATATAGTAATGCCAGAGGGTGCTAGCATGGGAGATACTGGTGCTCTGCAGTTCTATCAATACAGGTAGGATACTGCACCAGCTCTGCTCATGGTGTGTGTTTGTTCCTTTGTTCATCTTTAATTCGCCATCTCGCAGAGTCCTGCAAACCAGAAAAGTCACCTGCAATAACTTTGGAGGCAAACTGTTTCTTCAATTTCTCACTACCTTTCCTGTTTCCTTTCTTCTGTGACATAAAGAAAGTCTATTAAGCCACACAGTAACACTTCCCAGTCAAATAAATTTTGCAGACAGTAGGATATATTAGAGGTGGAGATTTCCCCAGGTATAACTTCCCTGACACCACTGAAGTAATACTAGAAATATTTTGGTCCTGCATCTTACTAGTGAAAAAGGAGGTGATTGCACTACTCAGCACTTGAGGAACAAGAACAGAGAAACAGTGGGGCAGTGTAAAAAGGTCAGGAGAACACATACACAGTTTCTTTTCTTCCCAAGGGAGAATTTGAATAAGTCTTTTAAAATACATAGTAAGTAACTGCAACACCGCTTGGATGTCTGTTCTATCATCTATATAACATTAGGAAGACCAAATGGAAAGCAAGAGGTGACTTAATGTTCAGCAATCTGGGAAAGTATTTCATGTAACATTTTCCCAGCAAATTGGATGTCCTCTTTTCTCATATCAAGCTGGTCCATGTAGGTCTGAGAACTTTTGTCCTCTAGACTTTTCAATTAGCAAAAGCAGTGTTAGGATACATCTTTTATTTGATGTGCAGACTAGAATAGAAATGTAATAGTGAAAAAAAATTCCCATACCCACAGGTTAATTGCTAGCAAATGTTGCTCAAGCCGTCCTGGGTATGTTGATTAATGGCCTCAGTGAGCAGCTGAAAAATAGCTGGGCTGCTGGAAAGATCATTAGCAATTTTAACTCCTCAGCTATTATGATGGGCATAGAGAAACAATTGCTAACATATATAAAACATTTCACTGAGTACAGTGGCATACTGGAGCCAGTTACAGGGAGAGAGAAACAATAACTGAGTTTTGCTTGCATTCAATTTTATAGAAGTTTACAACACAGAGAACGATAAGAAATTTTTTTTTCTTTTTCTAAAGCTCTTGGACACATCCTTGATAAATGCATGGGAGATTTTATACATAAACAGAAATACTCAGTTCTGCTCATTAAATCCTATTATTTGAAAGAGGAGAGGGACAAAGATGCTGTGTGAAAGGCACCGTGCCAGCAGTAGCAGACCCTGTTTTAGCTTGCAAAGGCACAGCAATATTAAGCAGTGCTTTGCGACAGCACAAAGCTTGCAGTCCAGGGGCTGAGGAAAAGAATGATGAGCTTTCAAGCTGCCTCTGATCTTTCAAAGCTCTGAATACCACAGCCTCCCTCAGAGCATCCAGGAGACCATGGTGCTTGTGGGAATTCATGACAATACTGCTCCTTACCCAGAGCGGCTGCAGACCCTGAAGGTGCCACGGTGCCTGTTGAAGTTTCAGGGAGGAAATTTCTTAGCAGCCACAAGAGGGGAATTCGAAGCTCTTATAGACCACTCCCAGCCATTTACACCGCATAAAACCAGGGCAGGGATCCCAACATCAGCCTTCGGATACACCCCTAGCTCCACAAACACAGTCATAAATTGTCTTTTCCTAACCTAGTCCTCAGAAAAGAAGGAAAGCATCACCTACAGGCTGACTCTTCCTAGCGAGGCTTCTGCAGGCTAGAGCTTGGCCACACAAACACCTGAAGCACTGCACCCAGGAGGTGGGAGGTGGCAGCTGAGCTGAGAGGAAAGCTGACAGAAACACACCTGCACCCACGGCAGTGAGCACTGCTTTGCTCAGGAATCAAGCAGCCTCCACAAATAGTGATCATGTGCCTTGAAATGATGTACCTTTCAGCTGACTGTGTGGTAGACGGGGTGTGTTGGTACACACAGGTCTGTTAAAATCAACTCTGTGTTGATGAATGCTCTTTCCAGCCCTAATAGTCCTCAACTCAGTTCAGGTACAGCTGGGCCATCTCCTCAGTCTGCTCCAGTGCATGAACCAGATGTGCACAAAATGATCCTTTGCAGCTCAGCTGATGTTTCCCTCAATCCTCCCATATCCTCTGAGCCACCTGGCACCCTTAGCCCTAGGCATTTCACAGTGACTTCTGTCCACCAGATCATATCTTTACTGAAGAGTAGCATAAGGGTGATAACACTCTCAGGAACTGTAATTGCTGCCTCCTGCACCATTATTTGCTAAGCCCTGGCCTAGGATATAAGCACTGTATAAACCCTTTATGGAGCATCCCTACTGCTCAGAGCTCTCTCTTCCTGACATTTTTCTGTGCTAACCCAGACAAACTTGTGACACCTACTGTCAGAGACTCCATGATCCATATTAGCACTCAAATCCCAGGAGGGCAAAACAAAACAATCCTGAACGATGAGAGAAAAAGGGTGGCAAGAAGCTGAAGGCTATAACTGGCT
The DNA here is from genome assembly GCA_013398175.1 of Climacteris rufus. Classification (NCBI taxonomy): domain Eukaryota; kingdom Metazoa; phylum Chordata; class Aves; order Passeriformes; family Climacteridae; genus Climacteris; species Climacteris rufus. The sequence continues at coordinate 366,487 of VZRZ01000984.1, forward strand.
GATAATTAGACAAGTTCAATTGTAGCAGGCTCCTGGAAAGCTCATCAAGAACAATCCCTCACATGGTTTCAGAAAATATGCAACAGGAAATTACAGCCCGAAGGCACTGTGTTCACTAGCAATTCCCAACCAAGGGAAAGAGAGAGAACACAAACCAAAATAATTGCATAAGACTCTTTGAGCTTTACGTGCAAGCTCTGCACTTGTCAAGGAAAGTGGGCAAGCAGCCAAAAGGGACACAGTATGTCACTAATTATCAAATATAGAAGAGAAATAGCCTGCCTGTTGGAGAAACAATTCATAGAAACACAGAAACATAGTATTTTTTACGTCGGAAAAGACCTTTAAGACTATCATATCCAGCCATTAATCCAGCACTGCCAATTGCAGCACTAAACTATGGCCCTAAACGCTGAATCTGCACCTCTTTTAAATATCCCTGGGGATGCTGAGTCAACACATTTTCCACAATGTAACTCTGTCTGGAGTGAAGCATTTGGAAACGTATCTGTGATGGAAGGATGGGGGAAATCCCTTCGTGCTTCTAACACTGGCATAGCCTTTGTATGGAGGCTTCTCAGAGGAGACTCAGCCTGTGCACAGCATGGACACAAAGCACACCAGGCACTGTAAGCTGTTTGCTTTGTGTAAGAAACATACAGGGTAGGTAATTGTATGCAGGGGTTTGCCACTGTCACAAGACAAATGAATTCCTTCTTGGAAATATTCCTCCAACAGCCAACTCTCTCTGGCAGGGGATTTCTTCTCTGTTTTGAAGAAAGCCTAAGTAAATGTGGGGGAATGAAGGAAAGTGAAGGCAGGAGGGGTGGGGAAGCCATCTACATCCCCTCTGCAGCCTGGAAGAACATTGCTTTCCCTCAGATAGGAGGAAGCACTACAGATCCAGCCAAGACGCTCTGAAGCATCATTCCAGGCCCTGACCCTGCTACCAGAGGGGAGTAATTCCTTTCTCTGTGTTCCTCCACTCCCAGCACATTGACAGACACCCGCCAGTACATGGGTATCTGGCACCTTCTTCTCCCTGTGCCCAAGGCCAAAGAGGACGTTTAAATATTGAGTCAGGACTACAAAGCAACATTGAGAGCTGTGTCAGCCGGGACCCTTTAATAAACACAAGATGTCTGTGTCATGAATTTCCGTGCTATTACTTTGTTTTCTGGCTTTGCAGTTTAATGTGAAATTTGGGTGCAGGTGTGAGTGGAGCTGCAGCCCCCGAGCCACAGCTGCAGGTGCAGAGAGCGGCATCACTAACAAAGTACAGAATATAAACCCACTCCCCGTCCCCATCACTTTACTTCACTCTGCACTCGGCTGTGCTCAGCTAAACCCCTCCCAAGCTGCCTTTTCAGTCAAATGCACGCAGCCAAAGCTCTCTTGCTGCCCGCGGCGGGATCGAGCACACCCGGACGAGGCCGGAGCTGGCCGGGAAGCGCGGGGCGCGGCTGCCCCCTGCGGGCCGCGCCGGGAAACAGCCGGGACAAGGCCGCAGCGCCCGGCCCGGCCCTGGGAAAGGTGAGCGGACAGCTCTGTAAAGGGCTGTGGCAGGCAATCCGCAAAAAAGGCAAAGTACGTAGTAGACTAAGGGGATATTTGATCACAGAGTCACAGGTTTGGGCTGGAAGGGACCTTAAAGATCACCTGGTTCCAGTCCCCCTGCCAGCCCCAGCCAGCCTGGCTTTGAACGCTTCCAGGGATGGGGCAGCCACAGCTTCTCTGGATAACCCGTTCCACCCCCATAGTGAAGAATGTCTTCCTAATATCTAATCTAAGCCTAACCTCAGTCAGTTTAAAGCCCCTATCACTACGTGCCCTTGTAGAAAGTCCCTCTCCAGCTCTCAGGCAGTCCCTTTTACATACTGGAAGAATGCTACAAAGTCTCTCAGGAACCTCCTCTTTTCCAGGCTGATCAGCCCCATCTCTCTCAGCCTGTCATCATAGGAAAGATGCTCCAGCCCTCTGATCATCTTCATGGTCTCCTCTGAACTCACTCCAGCAGGTCCATATCCTCTTTACACTGAGGGCCCCAGATGCTCCAGGGATGCAGTACTCTGGGAGCGGGGAGAGGCTCTCATCAGAGCAGAGCAGAGCAGAGGATCCCCTCCCTCACCCTTCTGGCCACGCTGCTTTTGCTGCAGCCCAAGACACCATTGGCTTTCTGGACTGTGAGTGCACTTTGCCAGGTCATGTTGAGCTTCTAGTCAACCAACACCCTGAAGTCTCTTCAGGAAAAGGTTTTGTCCTTTTGGGAAGATAAAGGAGGAAAGTTGGCAATTGAAAATGCCTAATGCAGACTTCCTTTTTCAGCACCTTTTAAGACCAGTCCCAGTTCTTCTCCTGCTGCTGCAAAAAGACTTTAGAAACCATCTGCAGGCCTTTAAAGACAAGTATTTTTCTCTGGTATCAGAGCTGGCAGTTAGCCTGTTCCTTGTTCCCAGGGCAAATGTGACTTCTACCTTTGAAACTCTGTCTGAGAAAGAACTTATACATCTTGTTTTGCTCTAACATGACAGGAGATAACCTTTCTTTGCCACCTCCCAAACTCCACAACTCTCCAAGTTGTGGTAGAGCATGGAGCAACACCAACACAGAGAATTTTAATACAGATGGCTGGTAAGTCAAGTTTCGGTGTACAGTTCCCAAAAATTTGAGTGAGTTGCATCAGCAACCTTACCCTTCCCTTGGCATTTGGACTCCTACATACACCATGGTTTGCTGTGCAGCCAGAGTTCATTTGCAGAAGGTATCAGTATCATAATCTTGGGTCATGAAGAATTAAATTAACATTTTGCAGCTTTTTGATTGTTACAGTCATACTTACTTGCATGGACTCTATGTGGACTGCATGAAGCATGCATGCATTGAGGCTATTTGAGGGGCTTTATGCTTCTTCCATGTCCAACTACCTCTGATGCCCCCTCAAAATGCTGTCTAAAAACCTCCAAAAATTCACTTGCCATTATCATTTTAAATAAGGATAACTGCGAGCTTTTATTTGTTTTGTCCTCTCTTCACCTACCTTCCCAGTTCTCTCTGACATTAAAATAAAACCTAGGTGGCAGCAGAGAAAGATTCTGACTCGACTCACTCCACTACAATATATACAGCTTTGCATCAATCATTCAAGGAATTATAGGGCAAATAGCATGAATGTCATTGGGGAAAAAAACAGGGTATTTTAATACCGCTAATTTACTTAACATCAGCTTTTAACTTTACATCAGTTGCAGCAAGCCTGTTATTTTGTTTTTTTAGAAAGCCCTGTTTTCATTGCCATCTCACTTGTCAGCTGAGGTTTGAGGGGAGGAAGGTCCTGAGGCTGCAGTTACTGAAACACACACGCCCGAGTAGGAGTCAAGTGGGTTTTCTTTACTGACAACACGTCAGCTGAGAGAGGGAGCAGCAGAATGAAATGAGATACAAAGCAGGAGCTCAAGAGAAAAAGAGGTACGCCTCTTCAGCTTCAACTGTTGGCTCAGGCTTTGTATAAAGTGATGGTTTGTGATCTGCTGTATGATTTATCCTTTCTTAGAAAGTCTCTTCTTCCTTTCCTGGACTAGAATACTTGCTGCTTTCATTTTCCCTTTGTTGCAAAACTAATAATGTCATATGTTAATGTCCTGGAAATAAAATTTGAAGATTATTCAACAAAGAATCCAGTAGCAGCAAGGGCTTGAGTAGTTCATATTCAAAAATATTTTTCAGTTGTTCGTGGTATGTGTCAAATTCTTGGTTGAAGCAAAACATTGTAACAAACAGCATCACAGTGACATATAGTCAAGCCATAACAGTGCAGTTTAGTACAACTGTGTAAACAAAAAGAAGTATTTCTGTAATGGCACTGTTCTTATGGCATACAGAACCTCAGCAAAAGTCAAAAGAAACATTTACAAAGAAAACAAAATCTCAAATTGAAGCACAGTGTATGAACCTGGCCAAAATGGCCCAATCCACATTTCACCAGAGACAAGAGTGTCCTCAGAATTTTTGCTTGGCTTATTCTTAAGGAAATTAAATCTTCATTGTTTTCAAGGCATCAGTCCAACATGTGACATATTACTGTTATTGAATAATATGAATAAAAGCAAACATCTCTTAATTATGACAATGTGAATAGCCCTACTGTTACATTATGAAAGGAGATGAGATGATTTGGGAATGTTATTGTCCATATAGCATGACACCTGAAGAAGAAATGCCTTACAAAATACAAATAAGTTACTGAGAAGTAAAATCCAAAGTGCACCATCAAAGAAACTTTTTTGTGCATAAATATCAACAAGTAGAATCTTATTTTCCTGTCACAGACGTAAACAATTTGATTATAAGACAAGGTACATATTGTAAACTGTAAGATGGACTTTGAGTTTTAAATACACTCATCTCAAACATATTTTACATATTAGCACCTAAAATAGGATTTAAACATTTTTAGGCTATTTCAGATCATGCATTAGTTATGGTTTGCTTGATGGCTACAATTTTGCCAGCAACCTTTTAGTGTTCCGTGAGATTTTCTTAATAAAAACACACAGATCTGAATGCCACTACATTTTACACATGTACCTTTTATACAGGAAGTTTTGCATATGTTCCATTTGCAGAGAGTAGGTCCCACAGTAGTAGGAGGTAAAGACAGAGCAAAGAAGTTAGAGTTATTAAAAAATACTGGTAAACTGGGAGTACATCATATAATTACAAGCTGGTATCTTCAATTTATAGGAAGTTATAAATTTGCTTGTTTTTTTAAAGACATCCAACATGTGCTTACTCACATGTTGACTCTGAGTTCATGCAAAGTATTAAAAAAAAAATCTTACACATTTTACCCTTCAAAAATGCTGCATATAGTTCCCCCTCAAATAAACTGAGGTCCCCTCAGAAACAACAGGGACCTAATGTGCAGATTGACTCTAGCAACATGTAATTGCTTCCTCCACAACAAGAAGTGAACAGAAGTATCAAACAGGAAATTTCACTGAATCGTGCTTCATTTCAAACACTGTTAGGTCCAAAGCCAGGTTCACTTGTCATTAAGCAATAAGACTACCTTAGGGGAAAAAAAAAGTTATTTTCTTGGAGGAAGAACATTTTCTTCATAATAGCCTGGATTTATTACATTTCCAGCTGGATAATATCTAGCCACCACAAACGTTGAGCCATCATTAGCAGATGCTTTTCCCACTCCCATCATTTTTGTGTTCTTCCAAACCATTGCTGTGAAGTGACCTGAAGAAAGAGAGAGAAACGTAGGACTTCACTTTAGGTACTAAATCTGTAACATTCCCTTTAACACCTGAGGTGCTGGGAAGGAAAGAACAATATAAAGTTGCTTCTTTGTTTAAGGGGAGAATAAGCTGAGGACATTAAAAAAAACTCACATCTAGCACTTTGTCTTGAAAAACCCTAATCTGATCTATTTCCATATTACTATTCCCATTTCCATGTCCTATATCCAAATAAGAATACCTAGTAGGAGAATCATCAAAGAAGTAGTTTGATAAGTATCTGACATAAAATTTTACAAAGACATTGTGGTCTTTACTTCCTGCAGTGTGAACAGCAGCTCTGAGAGTGACTATTATTCATTTGCTTTAACCATCTCATACTCCCCCACATGTTTGCATGTGCAACTGTTCAAAAGAACACTATTTTTGTGGCTTCTTCTGCCTAGTTTAATAGCCACCCCTGCATTGTGCTGCTCCATCAGTTGTTTCCTCTATGCATAGCCAAATCCCATGGGAGAAAAACGTGATTTTCTTCACCTGAAACAAGGTCAGTTATCTCTCTTGCTCGAGCATTGTTCAAGGAACAATGTTCTTAAGTTCATTCTGCACTCGATTTTCAATAGGCAGCCAATGGCCTGTTCCCAATCCCCAAAGTTTAACTGAAGTGATCTCTGTGAGTGGAGTGATACAATTCAGGAGAAGTCACAAGTCAATGTAAACAACATGGTACATTTAGTAATACTCCTATATGATTCCAGTTTGGTATTTCTTACAAATTAATTTGCCTTAAAAATAAGTTGCCTGTTCAAAACTTTGCAGTTGGAGGGGAAATACAGTACTAAAACAAAACCTACAAATTTTGCTTAGTTTCTCATTTCTCAGTTTTCTTTTACCCTTTTCTCAGGTTTTAGCATAAAACTTTTAGGACATATTAATTTTTCTCCCCTCTAATATTTTTTCTAAGAAAAAAGGTAGATTTTTTAAAAATATCAAACAAGTTAGCTAGGCAATTTCATAAAAGAGAAGTTGCATTTTTTAAGAGAGAGGGCCCAGTCTGAACTTACCTGTCCCAGAAGAAAACCCTGGGTTTTGAAAGCTGTAATTTTTTATTTCACTATACCATCTGTCAGCCACATCTTTTCCTGAAAGACAAAAGAAATGTGCTGCAGAATCATGACATAAACACAAAAGTGTAGTTCACTTACAGCCTGGCCAGCAAGATCTTCTGTTAAAAGCTGTCAAGAACTTTTAGAAACACAGAGAAAGAGTCCTTTTACTGAAAAGTGTTTTTGAAATGTAACATGGTAGTACCAACTTATAAGTTACCAAGTCTTTATTGTTTTACAATAGCTGTTGGTATTTTTATAATAGAATCATTGAATGGTTTAGGTTTGAAAACACTTTTAAGATCATCGAGTCCAACCATTAACCCAGCACTGTCAAGTCCACCACTAAACTATGTCCTTATGTGCAAATTTTTCCTCTTATCTCACATAAACCTTCCCTGGTACAACTTGAGGCATTTTCCTGCATCCTGTCACTTGATACCTGGGAGGAGAGACCAATCCTCATTTTGCCACAACATCCTTTCAGGTAGTTCCAGAGAGTGTTAAGGTCTCCTGTGAGCCTCCTTTTCTCCAGGCTAAACATCCCCAGCTCCTTCAGCTGCTCCTCATCAGACTTGTGCTCCAGACCCTTCCCCAGCTCCATTGCCCTTCTCTGGACTTGCACTTCAGTGTCCTTCTTGAGGGGCCCAAAACTGGGCACAGGATTCAAAGTGTGGCCTCATCAGTGCTGAGCACAGAGGGACAATTATTTTCCTGGTCCTGCTGGCCACACTGTTCCTGATCCAGAGCAGGATGCCATTGGCCTTCTTGCTCAGCTGGGCTCATGCTGGCTCATATTCAGTCACTCCTGCCCAGCACCTCCCAGGTCCTTCTCTGCCAGGCAGCTTTCCAGCCACTTTCCCTAATTTAATAATTTAATAAATTAAGAGTTGGACCAATGCCTTTATTTAAGCATCTCACACCATCAATGCCATCAATGATTTGAGCTCTGCTTGATGTACAGTCCATCAGTTCCTCCACTGGGGTACCAGGGACCATGTGGTGGCAGAGCCTGGCTCAAAGCCTGGGCAGGAAAGCCACTTAACAGCTTTAGAACCAGGTAGAGTTCATCACTCAGGAAAGATCTCTCCAGCAATGCACTCTCTGTGGTGGGATAGAGCTGATGATGAGTGCTGTACTATCACCAACAGATCAGGAAACAGGACTTCCCACCAATTTTCATCTGCTGTGAAAACTTTACAAAGTTGAAATTAGAAAATACTTTGCACAAGGGAGATCTGTGTGGCATAGGGTTTGGATCAAGATGGACCAGCAATCCATTTAGTCCTCAAAGAAATATCTGGAAATTTAACACATTGAGTTTACATTCTTTTCTGCCCAGAACCTTCTGTAACTTTCAGCTTGGAAGGTAATGAAGACACATCTCCCTCACCTTGGATAAGTGCTCCTCTCATCACGCTTATACATACAGTCATCACCAGCTCCTTCCTCTTGAAATGTGTTTGAAAATGCCTAAGTGTGCCAAATTTTCTAGCCAAAAGGCCACACCAGTGGATTTGGGTGCATGAAGATATTCCCTTACTGTGGGAGGTCCATCTATGAATATCGCCACCGCCTCCTACTCTAGCTCCACCTCTGATGTGGGAGGCTCTTCCCTGGGGGAAGATTCTATAGGCAGGACCAGGGTTTGAAACCCGCCCTTTCTTCTAGAAAAGAGGTATGCCCAGAGTCTTGGACCTGCCCACCCTTCTAGAAGCCTCGGTTAAGTTCTATGTTTTAGTGGTTATTGCTCATTGTACCCTCCCCTCCGTTGTTTTAAGTGGACCCTGAATCCCTGTACCCTCCCCTTGCTCTGTGCCCCATTGGTTATCCCCTCCAGCTCCTCCCGGTTCTCCCCTCCCTTTTAACCGGCTGCACCTGTCAGCTCCTTGGAGTTCTCCCTCCAGGATCCCTTTGCCTGCCCTGATAATAAAGGAGACCACGAGGGAGACCCCCTCCCACAGCCCTTTTCCTCCTCGCCTTTTTACAACTGCGCCTCGTCTGCTTTCACCTCTGGCCATCCCCTCTCCGCATGAACCATCCACGCGCAGCCCCGAAGCGGCGGCTCCAGGAGGGAGCTCTCGGCATTCAGGGGTCGGTGCCTCAGCTGAGGGCGACCAGGAAAGCCAGGCGACCTACTACACCTTACAACTCCAGGTAAACCAAAGAAAAATGACACTTCTGAAGTCTTCTAATTTCCCATGTTCTCATGAACATTGAATACTTCAGATTTCTGAGTGCATTTACTTTTAGTGGTTCCTACTTAGCACTGAAGCCATTGTGGAGGCCCTTTTTGAGGCACTCTAATTGGGGGTACTACAGTCAGAAACCTCTAATATTCATGCTTAGGAGCTGCTTCTATACGGATGTCTGCGTGTCCAGCACTGCCTCATCTCATTCAACGTTTTCACTGACAACATCTCTGTAAGGACTACGACTATGGCCAGGGATGTAGCTCAGACCAGAATCTGCAAATGCTATGCAGTCAAAAGTCAAATGTTATTTCTTTTCCATTACTAGTTGTTAGGAAATTCTTGTGTCAAACACAGGAGAGGGAGGTGAGAGGGATCAGGTTTTTCCCTGAGCTACATCAATAATGAAGTTTCTGCTTAGCGTTCCGGGATGTAACATCAACGCAAGGCCAGCAGATTTCAAAGCAAGCTGCCAAAGCTGCTAAGCCTTCCATCATGAAGAACGCTGGTCCCTGATGGACTGTTGGCTGCAGAAGATCAGTGACTCATGTTTTGCTATTTTGCAGAGAAAAAGTCTTAAACTTGGGCGCTTCTAGAAATCAGACACTGCATTAACTTCTTTAAACTTCAGTTTCTTACGACTGAAGTCGGCTAAAAGGATGATGCTGTTAGCCTGGCAAGCTGATTGTCAGAGCCATAATTGAAAAGAAAATACTGAGTGAGATGCCATCTCCAGAGAAGTTTGTGAACTGGAAGCACTATGAATTTATATGCCACGCTGCTTGTTAGGAATAGTGCTTAGTAGAGTAAAATAACATTTTCTACACAAAAAGGTAGCAAACCCTTTCTTGCTCCCCCAAAGCAAAAGTTTCATGGATAACAATTGGTTTCTCCTTTCCCTGGTCTCCCTGCACTGAACAACAAACCCTGTAGACCTGTTTTATGGCTGAAGTATGTAACACATATTTATTTGTCCATTTAGGTGTGTTTGTGGTAAGGTGGGTGTAACAGAAGTACAGAACGTGACTGCTGACATATCACCTCCTATGAAGCTCATGTATTTTATGTATACAAGTGCTGAAATGACTTATACTATATAAATAGTATTTTTACAGATGTAGGACTACATTCCCACTGCTGCCAGCACTTTATTCCCTCTGTTAATGTACCAGTGTGATACAGTATAAAAAGTATTTAAAAGAAAGTCGCCCCCACTCTGCTTACTGTAGCTCTAGGAAGTTTGCCTAGGCTGCACATGACAGAACTTAAAATCTCCCTAATGGAAGTACTGCAGGGCACGTGGAAGTTTTGACAAACACAATACCTCTTCATAATTAATTTTCTTGTAATTCAAAGAATACTGTAATGGAAATCTGCTTACTTTTTAATTCAAGGGAGATAGCAAATGCATTAGGTAAGACTGCCTCAATCCTGTACCTGAAAGACAATGACCTTACTTGGGCAGCACATTCTATGACGTGCTAGTACCCAGATTTCAAGGATAAAAGCTTTCAACTCACTGAGGCCAGGCAGTGAAAACCTAGAAGCTGATCACTATTCTCCATCCTTCACATGCAGAATCAGGTTTTCATTATATGGCACTGCTGTCTTTATCCTTGATTTAAAAGAGTCATGACCTCCTAAGCTGTGAGGAAATAAAGACTGACTTTTCCAGCAAAAGAGAAGGTGGCCAAAAGACTAGGCAACTTTTGACAAACTCTGTCTTGAAATCATGTTAAAGAAGTGTCCTGTAAATGAAGAGAAGGAATTGTATCTGTCATGTGGCACAGGAGGTGAGGCAGAGTGCAATGTGGAAGTGATTACTATGTGAGAAGACAGGTAGATACCTGGCCTTGTGATCAAACACTTTCTCTTTTCTCTGAAATATTTTTCGTCTGATTCTTTGCCCTTTGTGGAGCAGTAAACAATGCCCTGGTGGGACACAAGCCAAACCAATGTTGAAAGTGACAGCTGGCACACAGGGGATGAAGGAAAACCCCTGGTTTGAGCCCAGTGACTCGCAGGGTTCCAGAGAGAAAGCAGAAGAAGGGTGAGGAGTGCACTGAGCCTACCTGCCTTAGCAGCCACTTGCATCCTCAGACTTACTGGTTCAGAAAATTGACCACAATATTTCCACTTCTCAGTATTATGAAATAAATTATGCTGTAGTATTTAGGGTCTGTTCCAATTGCTTTTCAATGTTTCATTGAAAACAGCTCCCACTGCTCCCAAAGTTCCCCCAAAACAGGGGAAGTTGGGGATGTTCAAAATGTTTTTCAGTCAGAACACAAAAAAGAAATCACTCACAACCCTCATTCCTGACTATAGCAGAAATGACAAAGTTTACTTTTCTCAAGAAGCACATGGATCTGCCCTGCAGTCAGAGCTGCAGCTTCTCTTCTGTTGCTCTGCTTGTGGAACTGATTAATAAATATATTGCTGGGCTTTTTTGAACACCTGTCAGAGACTGAAAAGTTCATGCCTCAAACATTAATACAAGTTTCACTCATTATTAAGAAACAAACTACAACCAAAGAGAAGCCTCCTTGAAGACTGAGACTAACTCTTGGTTAGATAAAGGAGAAAACTATTGTTCAGTTATCTCAGGCTGAAGAAAAGGTATGCATCCACAAAAGGGCAGTGCTGAGGAACTCCCCTGGCTGAGTTTGGGTGGTGGGGAGAATACAGCATCAGAGTGCTGTGAGAGACTCCCCCCGCTCCCCGAGGGGGACATGCCTGGACATTGTCACCTGGCTGGAGAGTATATTAACCCAGGGAGTTCTACACTTTTCGGGGGACTTTCACCATCAAGAGGACCTGCTGGAGAGGATCAACACAACATCGTTGGGATCCATGGAGGGGTGATATTTTCTTTCTCTGTCACTCTCTGTCCCCCTACCTCTTTTCCTATTTCTCCCTTCTCTTTCTCTCTTTCTCTCTTATATTTACTATCAAATAAAACCTATACTATTGACTGGCATATGGTCTTGTTTGCACCTTAACTCAGGCAGAGAAATGTCTAAATAACCATTATAAAGCTGGACCTTAACAACACCCTTCCTGTTTGCGTTGCTGCAAACCACACTCAGTTTCAACACTTTCTCTATGGAAAGTTTGACTCCACCCTTCTCCTAGAGATGGCTCACTGATGACCTGCTCCCCTAGGCTTACTAGATGTTCATTTCTGAACATCTGACTCTCACTCTAATGAGTTTTAATCATGATGGACAATCTTCCTCACAGAAAAAAACTTGGTGCTCCAATCCTGGAACTAGTGTCCAAGAATAGTTTTTTCCCAAGACTAGGACCAGAATCAGCACAGTGATTTCATTGTATTTACACAAGCTATGAGCTTGCAACATGGCCACACGGCCTGTGCCTCAGGCTGCCTCACAGGGTCAGAGGGGTGGCCATGGAGGGTCAGTCCATATGTAGGTCAGTCCTGGTGTAAAGTTCTTCTGCTGATACCCCTCTCTGAAGGATATTATGTCTCCCTTACTATCAAGGGACCTCTGCATGTAAACAAGTGCCATGGCCACGCTCTGCATATTTTCTCAGTTGTGCTGTTGTCTCACTAAATGTCATTTCTAGCTATTCTCCTGGGCAAAGAGCTCCATTCTGTGTGGATATGTGTGGGAGTGAGTGCCAACAGCTGCTATCAGACCAAGGGTTGCAGGGACCTGTGTGCCTGTGGTGCCAGTAACGGGAGCACCAGCAAAGCACGAGAGGGAGTAGCTGGCGAGCAGGCGAAGGGCTCTGGGATGAGCTGCTACAGAAGAGTATGGCCACCACAGGGACAGAGAGGGTTCTGGTGAGTATGGCCACCACAGGGACAGAGAGGGTTCTGGTGAGTATGGCCACCACAGGGACAGAGAGGGTTCTGGTCAGTGGCCAGGGAGTGTGAGATGCACTGTACTGGCAGCTGGAGAGGAACTGCAGCCTCAGGGACTGGTATGTCCTGGTGCAAGCTACTGGTGAGATCAGGATCCAGGGACACCTACTGGGCAGACTAAGTGTCTGTGCTTAGTTACTGCACAGATCCACACTGGAATTCTATTTCTATTGCTTTTATATATATGTATACATATAAAAATATAAAATTGGATATAATTTAACACTATAAAATACACATTATATCTATTTTAAAATCATTTATTGTATTTTATATACTATATTAATTTACTTATTTATGTTCCAGTAACATATATCATTGCAATCAGCCAAAAAGAGAAACAGAAAGAGGCCATTTCTGCTGTGAATTTTAAAGTTGACCGCACCTGTTTGTGCTGCTCTGCATAAATATGCATGTCCATGTCCATATGTGTGTTTGTGTGTGCAAGGCTGGAAACACATCCCCAGCCTCACCACTGGGATCACAATGCTGGCAGCCCCATTACTGTATTCAGCTCTCCTTAACATTTAGTTTCTCTGGACACAGCCTTACTGCTTCTCCTCATACCAAAGAATGCCTAAATCCTCAAGCAATCCCACTGAGTCAGTTGCTAAAAACATTCTAATAAAATCACACAGGACATATTTCTCTGTGAATGGGCAGCACCTTGGTGATGTTCCTTCCACTAGTCTGACAGGAAAGAAGGTAGAACTAGATTTAGCATTGCCTTAGAAATAAAATATCTACCTAGACTAAAGTCCTACTAATGGTTTTGGGAAGTAATTCTCTACTTTCAGCATTCCTCATGCAAGTCCTTATTTTATTTTACTGTATTTTATTTAACAGTATTGTATAAGCCTGGTGTTTTAGACAGCAAGAGATACATCAAGGCAGACTCTCAGTCAGAGGACACTGCTCCAGGGCTGGGGCAGGTGGTGCCTGTGCTGCTCTGCCCACCAGTCCCAATCTGCAGGAGACCCAGATTCCTGCCATAACACATTTGGGTGATAACACACCATGGATTTATATTGCAAACTCTCTGGGGTTCATAAACTGCAGTGTTTCCACTGGCAGCACAGCATGTTCTCCTCAACCACACCAGCCATCCCACCCAGAATTGACATCCAGTGCTGCCTTCAGCCTCCTGCCACTTGAGCAAGGCGCTGAGGCATCCCCAGGAGCCTGACCCAGCACAGCTGCCAGGGCCGGCTGCGGTCTCTCGCCTTAAAGGCAGATGACAGCTCACTCATTTGAACACAGACAAAGAGGAGTCTGCCACAGAGCAGTTCCTGCAGGACTGGAGGCAGGAAACAGCTGTCAACTATTTCTTGGATTACAGGGATGAACATATTTCTAGCAACAGCTTTAGGCTACGTAACTTTAAAATCCTGAATAGAATTCAAGGTATTCTTGTATCAGGACAGAGTCAAACTACAAGGCTTTATAGCTGAAAGCTTAAATCTTCTCTGAAACAAGAAATGCATCTTCTGGCATTATTACAGAACTCAGTAAGAGCCAAAATAAACAAAAGCATCACTTTTTGAGAGAGAACACAGAGTATGCTAGAGGTTTATTGAGTTTTGCTTTATCTGGGAAAGAAACTGGAAGACACTGCCTGCCTTTGTTAAGCCCCTGAATGGATGTCTTAATCCAAATTTCAGCCTCATTGAGCAGGGTACAAATTAACTATCCAGAGGGAAATACATGAGAAAAAGAGGAAGAATGAACCAACTCCACAGAGATGAAGACTAAGCCTAGATGAGATCATAACTTTCTTTGAAGAACTAGCTTTCTCATTCTGTTACTTTCAGTGATCCTTCTGCACTGGAAATGTAGAAATGTTTCACAGCACAAAAGAGGATGTAGCTTAATTTTCTCAACAAGGCATTTAATCCTGTGGATAAAAAAGCAGCAAAACTGCTCAAAACTGGAAAGTTATGTATGGAAACAGTGAATTGAAGAAAACAAATTGGATCCAGAAAAAAAGACAGACATTATGTAGAAGGATTTGTGCGTTATGTTTCCAGCTCTCTAAATGGGAATTCTGTGACTTTAACCTCAGGGGAACTAGCACAAGCCATTAACACAAACAAGAAGAAAGAAGCTCAGTCAGTGAGTCATAGCCACTATGCAAACTCTGCTGTACATCTGTGTTTTCCCATGCTGCTCTGAATCCTTTCCTCATACCCTTGCAAAGGACAGAATGCCAAATATGAGCAGATCAAATTGTATTTTTCCACCATGGGTTTCTCTTTCAACATGAAAACGTATCCACTTGAGACTAGAGCTGGCACTTGAAGACAAGCTGAACTGCATCCCTGGGACTAAAACTCACTAAAATTTCCAGGTCCTTCAAACACAGCCTCTAGCCTGCAGAAATGAGCTTCTGTTTCCTCAAGGCCATGCTAAAAATTCCAGGGGTAGATTGGAATAAAGAAAGCAAGTGGTCACTTTTAATACATCCCACCTGCTGTCCCAGCAGGCTGAGGCATGACCCCTGCTCACTGGAGGAGGCAGGAGGGAAGAGCCTGCTGGGTCTCTTTCCTACTGATGGCTCACTACAGGCTGTCAGCCTGGCCTAAATTCAGCTCCTGGGGCACCCAAACCAAAGGCTGCCAGTTACATATTGCATTTACAATTAGAAAATACATTGAGTAAATTTGTCTTCAAAAATGAACGCATGGAAAAGGGCTCAAAGTCTGTTTGCTGACAGAATGGAAGATCCTAGTGGAACGACTTTAGCCACTGTCACTTTGGTGCCCAGTGCCCTGCTTTTGCCCCCACAAACAGGAACTTCTGTGTAGTGTGCAGCAGACATTTTTCCACTTCCTTCACCACAACTGGCCTGTGGGCAGACCTCTATTTGGCAGGGACAAACTAAGGATAAAGTTGAAGTATGGGACATTGGCAGCTTCCTTCTCTCCTGCCATGGACATACAAGTAGCAGTAAAGAGAGTTCCACAGCAGGGACATATGGAGCAGCCTAGCTGCCAAGCCCTACCTCCAAAGGGACAGAACACACCACCACAATCCCTTACCCCCTCTGTTCCTGCATATGCTTCTTGCTCTCAGTACACTTAGGCGACTGCAAACCACCATCCTGGAGCCAGGCAGCCTGGGCTGGGCTATGGTGGATATATTTTTGAAGGAGAGGAAACTCCAGCACTCTTGCAACCAGATGCTGTGAGCCCAAAGTATTTGAGACAAGCTGTTTATCAGGTGTCTGTGAGACAGCAGGAGAAGAAAGCTCACCTGATTGGTCGTAGGATGCCCACGCCAGGTTTTCTCCACATTTGCCATTAGCAGACTCGGAGCTGTGCTTGAGGACCCTCGTGGTGGCCAGTTCTCGTGCATACCTAGCAAAGGAATCCACACATTGGGTCAGGGACCACTGCTGCAACAAGCAGAGAGGAGGAACAGGAAGAAGAGAAGGGGATGCAAGCAAGGAATTATGCTGGAAGATGATGGATTTAAATAAAGTTGCAAAGCTCTGAAGCCAGGCATGCTTTAAGATTACATAGATCTATAAATTAGGCAAAAAGAAAACACATTTTTCCCTGTCATTCATGAGCATCTGAATCACTGCTGAGAAAGGCCTAGAAGAAATCAAAGGGCAGATATCCTCCCACCACATGCTGCCCAGCACCTGGAAATTCACTGGCCATCCTCAGCTGCAGCTGCTGGAGGAAAGGGAAGTACCTGCAGCAATTGCTACAGGTGTCATCTTCTGGCATTTCTGGGTCCCTCATGAGAGTAATTAAAATGTTCTCAGTGGGATTGGAAATACAGAAACAGGGGGATTCAGTCAAAGCAAATATAAAACCCCTTCATATACAAATGAAAAAAATTCAAATTCAAAAAACCAAGCAAAGTACCAGGCAACAGGATGGAAGAGCAGGGGACCACATGGAGTCTCTGAGGCAACAACTGTGCAAACCAACACAGGGATAAGCAACACTATTCCTATAGAAGTTGAATTGTGGGAGAGTATAGGATGTATTTAATTTTCTTGCAACAATAGGGTTAAGAAGAACACCATGGGTAAAACAATTACTCTATTCAACATTGGAAAGGCTTCAGTACAGAAACAGTGAAACTGGAAAGACCATTTTTTATTTCTTAGAGTGGCAATGCAGAAAGTCATCAGGTCATAGATTTAAAAGTCAAGTGAGACAAAGCACTTCTTCCACACTGTGCAGCAGAAGTCATTGCCACAGGACAATGCACACACCCAAGCACATGTGGGTTTGAAAAAGAGAGAGGCAAATGTACAGTGTATGTATGTGTTCAGGAATCTTTAGGGCATATTAAACAAGAGCAACAAATAAATGAGGATACAAGTTACTGCTTACGAAAACTGTAATTTCCAGGAGATGATAATGGGGAAAGGATCACATCTGTTTTGTCCTCCTACTCCTTCCCTAATCATGAATTACTGGCATCTTCCAGAGACATAAAATTTGCCCAGCTAGTACCTCAGTCATTAGGTTTTAATTTCCTCCTGCCCTAATCCTCCCACAAAACAAAAACCCCCCAGTATTAAGCTACATCCATTAATTTAGAAATAATGAAACTTTCCCAGTTGTCAGTTTGCTAGATCCTGGACTAGAGGATCTTTAGATGCTATCACTACAGTCCTGTATTTGTTCTCAGGATTCTCATATCCCAAGCTAGAGGCAAGACTGGGACAAAGTACACATTACAGATGGATGAAACTGCCAAGGATTTGAGACAAAGGTGATTAATCCACTCCAGCTCAGGCAGTAGAAAGCATGAGATTTTCATCTGAGATCATCACCCTCTGCTTTGTTACAGTCAGAGACAAACAGACACCTGCTGAGGCTGACTCATGTTAAAGTGGGGATCCAATAGCCAGTTCATCTAACATGTCACAATTACTGGACATGAAAATACTAGGAAACATACTATTTTCAACACAGATAAAGAAGCACAGAAAAGTACCCAGAGATACACCAAATACATACCAACAAAGGTGTATATATATACAGGATATACCTAAAGAAAAGGTGAAGTTCTACTTTGAATTTAAGAATATGAAAATCTGTCTCAACAAGTATGAGATTTCTTAAATTTCATGTCTTTTAGTCAGACCAAAATACCTCTGGTTCTTGCTATCAACCAGTTTTACCAATCTCCGATCATGTGTCTTTTAATTCTTACAAGTTAAATTACAAACCTCAGCCAAACAAAGGTTTCCTATTGTTACCCATCACAGCAGGACGTCAGCTGAGATCAGAGAGGACTGTGAGGAATTTCTGAAGGACCTAAAAATACCCACCAAGGGCAAGGGCAACAGCACACTTAGAGATAAATGTGGAGCAATGCATATTTGTTAGAATAATCTGAACTATTCATACAAGCCGACTTGTGCAAACCAAGCGTAGCACTTTGGAGACACAAGAAGTGCTACTGACAAGTCAGTGAAATCTCTTCCTCACTGTGAGCCATCATGAAAAACAGAAACAGAAAAACCCTTAGAAGAACAGAAGGAAAGCCCCAGCAGATTGCAGAAGTACGTGAATGAGTCACTGGCATTCCATCTCTTAGAGATACTTTATCCAGTTATAATGGTGTCTCAAGAAAAAAATAGAAAAGAAAAAGTGAAAGCACCAAGATTTTACTGTCTGCCAGAGGTCATGTCCACATGCAATGTACATGGTGCGTTGTGCAGCACAACACTTGGCAGAAATGACTGGTCAGGGAGTGCAGGAGCCAGTACATCTGTGTGACATGTGTACATCATGATGGGACAGTAACAGGTTCTGGAAAGACCACAGCCTCCCTGGGTCCCAGTCATCTGGCACAGAGAAGTCTGCATGGTTATGGTAGAAAGTCTAGAAAGGGATCAAATTGGCCACCATTTAGTATTATGGAAAGACATTTATGTCTGAATAGTTTAATCAGCATTTACTCCTTCGGTTATCTCCTTTGTACTGTGAGGATCAGCATGAAAAAGTTGAAGATTTTTAAACCTACTTTTTGAAAAAGGTTGCTGTAAAGGGAAAGGAATTAATCTGGTTGTAACCACAGTAAAGAGGACAAGTAGTATTGGACTCAAATTTCTGTAAGGAAAACTTAAGTCAGAGAGCACGGAGATGGATTCACTGTACATTAGACTGACAAGGAGTTATGCAGCCTTCAACAGTGGAGAAGAGGCAAGATGTTTCCTTTCTGACAGAACAGAGCACATAGAGTGCTTTTGCTTTTGGGCCAGGGAGATAGGTAATTTGATCTTACTCTGAAATTACTTCTTCCTGATTCCACTGATCTTAGACCAGACTTCTTACCATGAAAACGTTCCATTTGCACTATTTCATCAGCAGGGGATATTTTCCTGCAGATGACAATGCCTTATGTGACAGCAGTGGTGGTGAAGCATGTTCTAGACAACTACCCTCTGCAGAGGAGACATACCAGTGCAGGCAGATGTAGCCCATGTCTGAAAAGAGCTCCAAGAAAGATTTACACAGTTGTGACCACAGAAGTGTCCATGTGACCAACTAGTGTTTTGTGATGGAGAAAGAGGGGATGAAAAAGTGTAGTCCCTCACTTTCCACCCAGTAAGTCTTCATTGGGTATCAGCATAATTATTATCAGCATAATAAGAGGCAAATATTTTTGCAGTGTACACAGTAAAACCTAACAGACAAAAGTATCACAAATCTCATTAGAGAAAAGAAAGGACTGAACTCACTGTTGGGCTTCTCTGTTTAACTTCTTGCAGAGTTTTAATGGGGGGACTCCGTGTTTCTTCCTGTAGTCATTGTGTGCTTTCAAGACTTCTTCAGCAAATTGTTTGGAAGCTGAAATCACATTAAAAAGATGGGAAAGGTCTGTCAAATACAGACATTAGTGAATACAGAAAAAGCATATCCTGTAGCTGAGACACTGGTGCAGGCTGGACAGAAGAATGCAAGAATACCACCCTCATTACCTGGGAGCAGGATGAAATGAAGCGCTAATGACTTCCATCCGGAAACTAACAGACACTCCCATTGGGATAGTACAGACTCACCAAAGGTTGAATAAAAACGAGATCCTTACTGCTTTCCTCGATAGCAAGGTGATTTAAGGTTAGTCAGTCTGTTTATCAGTTTAAAACAAAAGTCAGCTGGCTTGCGTATTAAGATATCAGTGCACCACATCACCATTGCGGTCTCAGATTAAGCAACAAATAAATCCTTCAATGAGATTCATTAAAAATGCAAATGATTGTCCCTGTGTGCAAGAATTATCTGCATTAGTCAGGACACCACCTAAAGAGAATGAAGATACTAAAATGTTTAGATCTATGCAAGTGCTTTAAACATGCACCATTCTTCTTATTCATTATATAGTACAAATTCATAGAAATCTCAAAATGTACCTTTATTTGGCTCAAGACAAATAATTGTTCACAAATGGCAAGTGGTAAAGAAAGAAACTATTCCAGGGGATGACTTCTACCCCCGTGCTAGAGTGTAGTCAGTAAATATCTGAGTGTGAAAGTTACTGCAAAGCTTTAAAAGAGTTCATGTTTGTACTCTGGTCAACTTGGGACTTTCAGCAGCACAAAGCAGAGGACAAGCAATCAGTCATAGTGCAATTTACTTTGACAGCAATTTCATGTTACCTCCTTTTATGACTTTGTTCATTTTTCCCAAGATTCACAGGGGGGAAAAAAATTCTTTCCATTGGTCACCCTGTGGAACTTGCTGCTAAATGAGAAATTTGGAACCTAAAACAGGTTCAAAATATAAAGACAGTTTGCACTTTATCTTGCTGAAGCTTCTGAACAGGGCAAGAGGAATGTCTAAGTATTTCAGTCAACTTTTACCATGACTAAGGTTTTTATCAATGTTATGAATTAGTGGTTCATCAGCTTCATTTCTGAATACCCCAGTTAGATAATGTCTACCATCATTTTCCTTGTAAGATACTTCTGAAGCCCAAACAGACCTTCAGATTAGAAAGGGTTTCCTGTTGTTAACCTCTGATTTCTCAAGTTCCTCTCACTACTTGATCCTATCAACTAAAATCAATCATTCTCTGCTTTATTAGCGTTACATTGTTCTGCTGTTTGTAATGATGCACTTTCCCCACATTAGAACTCATACTGCTCTTAGAACTTCTTCCTACGGTGACTACCCAAGTCACCCTCATGCTTTAAGCTGTTCTTGGAATTCTCTCCAGTTTCCTCAACAGTATTAGGATAACAGAGCAGCCTAAGATTATATCCAATGCACCTCAGAAAGCCCTTCCTGTTTCATGTAGTTCCTTAAACCTTTTAAACTCAGTCTGAAGATGGGTTGACTCATTCCTGACCAAAGTGTCATTGTGGAAACATATCTAATATATTCTCCATGTCATGCTTTCAGGCTCACTTTGTTGGTATCAATTTGTTGGCATAACACAGCAACCCTGTTGTGTGAGGTGACATCTGCTCACCACCTTCCCCCTCTTCGGGTCTCCTTCAATTTTGTGTATCACAAGTTGCACATCATCAAACAAAACAGGCACCTCCATTCTGGTATTCAAGCACACACACCCTTTTGCCAATGAACCTGTCCCATCACTCTTGTTACCACTGCTCACAGCTCACTGATTCTATCAGACCAGATTCCTAAACCTCTCAGCTGCTGCATCATGAAGGGTACACAGGGGTAACCTGTTTCTACAGCATCTGGCACAAGTCACTGAGGAAAGCAAGCCTACAGCCAATTCACCCCCTTCCCTGATGCAGGGGTCCAAGCTTCCAGCAAGGAAATGTTAAGACAGTCTGCAAATCAAAGATGTTGAAAAACACAGCTTTGAAAGTTGCATCACATTCAGCCTACCTTTTTTTTTACATGAGACCACAATAAATTTGTGGCTGCTGTCACCTGATCTTAATATCCCACCCTCTCAGCACTGAATAGCAGATAAACCATCTGACCTGCAAGTATGAAAGTTTCTATTCAAATTATTTGCTCTCAATGACAATAGCAAATTGAAATTCTAAAACAACAAAAAAAAAAAGTCAGCTGAAATACAGACTTTATCAGTGGTCAGTCCATCCATTAACAGAAATATTGCATACTCCAGCTCTGTACTAACAATCTGATTTACAAAAACTAACAAGTCATGGACAGAACTGAGCTGCTTCTAGCTACAGCAGGCACTGCTATGCTGTCCCTAGAGAACTTCCATCCTCCCCTTCCTTCAAAGGTGGCTGCTATAGACATACTTATCTGCTGTGACTCAAGCTCATGCACTAACCACCTCCCTCTGTACAGCTTCTCCCGTGCCTGATGATGTGTGGAGAGGGACGCCTGACTGCCAGATATATTTCAGGTTTGTTTCAGAAGGAATGTTAAGTTTTTCCATTCTACCAGTGTTCCATGCACTGAGGAGCCAGTCACTAGAAGTGAGAGTTAATGGGAGTTTTCAGGCTCCCACCCAAATGGGAACAGCTTTCCAAACAGCTGTGGAGATGTACTTTTTTCCCCTTCATGTGAGCTGCTTAAGCTGCTAGGAAAAAAATATTTTCTACTGCCAGGAAGTTAGGTTTGGTCATGAATCATTACACAGCGTAATAAGTAAAACAACTAAAGGTATTAGATATAGTTGCTTGCTCCTCATTATTCAATTATTTACCTCTGTTATGTATTCTTCTGGAACATTGGCTAAGATAATGGCAGCATGTGACAATGAATTTCTATGCTATGATGTGGTACAGAGAATACCTTGCAGCTGTTACGCTTTGGGACTTCCAGGTTCATTGATCAACTTTGTGTGACTACAGAAAAATAAGCAGAGGCATCTAGGTTGCCTCTTCCCATCAGATTTGTTTTTCAGAGTATTCTATTTCTCTGTTGTTACTGTCTCTAAACAGTGTCAATCTACTCAGTCTTTCTTGAGTGAAGAGCTCTTCATGCCTGAATCCATACTGCCTCTTCTTTGAACTTTGTCTTCTCCTGCTGTTTCTCCCTTATTTTGGACAGGAAAACAGAAGTGAGTCACCTGAACATGTCTTCCACAACATGAGCTGCTCTGCATCACCTTCCCAGCTGTCAGCTGGACCTACTCCACTGCTCTTGCAGAGCTGCAAGATGATGTAGTTAGAGAGTAACAGGAAATTATTCCACAAAGTACCAAATCCCTGCACAACAGAAATGCTGTGGGTAGCCTTTACCTCAGCACTCAGCACACACAAGATTCTACCAGGCATACACATGACTAGCAAAAAAGGCATAATTTTTTATGCCTAAGTATCTACCCTGGTGACTCAAGAAAGAGCCCTGTATCAATCTGTAGAAGTATTGTTTCTTCTCAGTGCTTTTTGTTCTGTTGTTTATGGATTAAACTTCACTAAATTTTCCTATTTAGCCTTTATATAGTTAATAAAAAATGTAATCAACAAGAGAGAGTTGGGACTCTTCAGTCTGAAGAAGAGAAAGCTCTGGGGAGACCTTACAGTGGCCCCTACTTAAAGGGGGCTTATAAGAAAGACAGAGGCAGACAATTTATTAGGACCTGTAGCAATAGGACAAGGGGTAAAAGAAAGTAGATTCAGGCTAGATGCAAGAAAGTATTTTTTTATGATGAGGGTGGTGAAATACTGGCACAGGCTGCCCAGAGAGTTGGTGAATACCCCATCCCTGGAAACATTCAAGGTCAGGTTAGACGGGGCTCTGAGCAACCTGATCCAGTTGAAGATGTCCCTGCTCATTGCTGGGAAGTTGGATTATATGGCATTCAAAGGTCCCTTCCAACCCAAATTGCCCTATGTTTCTATGAAACAAACCTCATTTAGAATCCTACACAGAGGGCTACCATTATGTCTGTCTCAATCTCTCTTGAACCATGACAGAGGCTGCAAACTCTCCACCCAATGTGTGCATTAGAGGTAAATTGAGATAATGACCCCACCTTTCAATCCTGCCCCAAAAATAAATAGCTAGAAATGTGCTCATAAAATAACAGGACACTGCAGGTTACTTCCACACTCTTTTGGGCACAGAAGATTATCCTGTACCCTGGAGATTATTCTCTACCACCTCATATAATTTTCCAGGAATAAGGGAAAGGATCTTCTCCATGCTGAGGTAGCATGGCATGGTCTGGAATTGCCAGGCTCTGAGTGGTACCATGGTGAGTATTGGCATAGGAATTGCTCACCTCTCCTGTACACGTTTGCCATTAATATTGTTGCTGTTATAGGCCATTTTCTTCCTGTTTCCAGTAAACTGTTTCTCATTGCTGTTTCCAGTAAATTGTTCTTATCTCAACACATGATCTTTACTTTCTGTGCCTCCAGTTCTCATCTCCAGCCACCCACAGGGGAGGGGGAGAGGGGAGTGAGGAGTGAGCGAGCAGTGCGTCATTTGGGGTGCCTTCAGTGGAACACTAAATTGGAGAATACCATTCCTAAACCAACACAGAAGCCAAGTGCCAGAATACATGGTGAGGACACATGCAAAGTAGATAGAAAACACATAAAAGGTAATCAAGTAACTGTTTAAACACTGAGTATAGCTCTGGTTTAAAACTGAAATCCCTTTGGTCTTGCTTGGTTCTGCAGAATTGCTCTACTCTACTCTGAAAGCAGAAGTGGGTTGTGGAAAATAAGAATGCAGCAAATAACAGCTTCCAGTATGCCAAACAGGTTTGTGAAAAAAATTAATTAGAAGCTTCAGAGAACTGTAAAGTAATTACATCAAGAAGTCCTTTGTTACTATCCCAGATAACTGAACATACCTCTATTTTGACAGACTTCTGAAAGTATATTCACAGACTGGAAACAAACAAAATTCTCAAGCAAAAGACATCCCAGCTTCCAAAGACTGTATTTTCATCTAGACTCCTTTAAGAGAACTGACATTTATTATTAATCTTTATCCTCACTTGAAATGTAAGTCTTTGGAAACCAGCCCTAGCTGAATCTTTCACACTCTGAGAAGAGAGTTCCTTGTATGGGGAAGTGATGGATGTTTAACTGATATGAGGAATGTTTAGAAGACAGTTGTGATCTGCACTCTTCCTTGGGACGTTGGTTGGAGGTCACAAGTGCTTCAGGGTGGTCTCATGGTGGCTGGCCTCTGCAGAGACACAGGGAGTGAATCTTCCATGTTTCTTTCTCCATGTATTTAACTGCACTTTCTTGCCTCCCATTTGGGACTGTAACTTCTTCCAAGACTGGCCCTTAATGCTTTGCCTAAACACGTCATTTGGGCAAATAGATCAGACACTCCAATTCATGAATCACTTCCAGCCATAAAAGCTGATCTCCCTTGATGCTAAACTTCCCTGTTCTTTAACAAAACTGTCTGGTTGCTTGGAAATACACAGAAGAAATGAAATCATGTATAGATCCTGGAGGAAAGATAAAAATCATACCATGTTCAGAAAGTATTATATCCTGGGTGAGGTTTCCTTGTCTCCCTTTACACAATCAAGAATTCAATAAAGGGGTAAGGTCTCCATCCCATACAATAGGTATTTATGAGAGATACCATAATTGTTGGTACATTATTTCCTTTTCAACTTGAATTATCCTGTAACCTTACTAAAAGTCAGAAGAGAAAGTATTGTTTATGGGAGTGAAAGGAATTGGGAGTTATAATTAGATACTAGTTTGAATGGGAGTCGTTTCCTGGAACCTTCTTATGTCTGCTGCTCAAAATAGCTTTCCCTTCAGCTCAGGAGGTCCTTCTTCAGGAAGGAGTTTCTGTGATGTTTTTCAGCTTCCAGTTTTACCTCAACTTTGCTCACACACCTGCTTTTTACTGGGGTGAGCTTCAAGACAACAGGAAGATGTCTGAGTTGACCGATGTGATGGACATGGACCCCACTCATTTTATTATCTGGGCTTGCTCTACAGCAAACAGCAACTTAATAACTTTGCATTACCTGTGCCACATGATGTAACACACTCTTTTCCCCCATACCCAGTTTGAGGCATGTGGCCTGAGAATATGAAGCTGCTGAAATAATACTGTTTCAATGACATTAGTCATGGCACTGTTTGATTGCAAATCCTATTCTTGCTATAACAGACAGTGCTGATTACTTCCTCACTTAAGGCCTTTTATAAACTGTTAGGCAATCGACCGCTCTGATTAAAAAGGAACACCTGGAAAACTGGAAGCTGCACAGCCCTGAGAGGCTGCAGAGCCTTCCACGACACAAGTATTTAAAACACAAGCAGCACTGATCAGCAGTTTTGAGCACTGACAGAACCACGTTTTCACTTTCACTGGAGGTCAGGGTGTGAGGAGAAGTCCTTGGCTCGTAGCCCCCCTCTCCTGCAAACAGACCAACAACCAGAACAACAAGTAGTCACTACCACGGAGTGTTCATCTTACATAAGGCTGGAACTGACTGTTCATCATTTCTAGAGCAGCCAGTCTTGGCTTTGCATGAAAGACAATCAAAAGTAGTATTTTTATTACTATTCTGCCAGGGAGGACAAATGAATATTGTAATCATGCCAGGCACCCAAAGAGACAACCTCTGTAGCCAGCTAATGTGTATGCTACTATCCCTTTTAAAAAAGCTAAGGAGACTCTTCCATTTATAAGGCCACCTATTCTTAAATCCAATTGCCACACAATTTCTAGGGCACACACACTTCCAAATACAAAGCCACAAGTGACCTGCATGTGTTAGAACCACACAGTGCAGGAGAAGTAATGCAAGCAATGTTCTCCATTTCTGCTCTCCCCAACATCCTACCTGCTTAGAGTTTATAGTTACAGTAATTTAGGAAGAAAATGAGGCACAGTTGTATTCACTAATGAATAACAACAGAAATCAGAAGTTGTTTTGAGTAATTGAAAACAAGTAATTGAATTGAAATCAAATATTTTTTTCTGGTCACCTGTTTATATTTTGGATGCTGCGTGTTCTTATGCTCCATGGATGAACAGCAACAGACAAAACCTTGATTTTTGCCAATGCCAAGTTCATTATACATAGCACTGGTAGCTGTCTGGTGCCAACCAAAGTTTTGCAAAGTGAAGAATTTTGCAAAGATGAACTGGAGAGAGACAGAACTATCCCATGTCTCCTGGGACATGCTCTCTCATTTTATACCTCTACCATTCTTGTTCTGTCGTGGCTTGGGGTAGGCATACCTGAACTATCTTTAATCTCATCAGCTCAAATACCCTCCCACCTTGTTTTTCCAACAAGGACATCCAAGATAGCTGTGGCAATGCTCAAAATATGTTTATTTATGCACCTCCCCGAGGCATGGAAATATGGCCATGCACATTTCTTCTGATCACTGATGTGTGTAAACTCACCTATCCAGTAGCCAAAGTCAAGCAGGGAGACTCAGAAAGCTTTCTTTACTCACATATACTATCAATTACATCATCTCTTCCTCATCCCTCTGCCCAACAGGTTAAACTTTAGTTCTCATACCTCAAAATCTTGGGAAAAAAAAAAGGTACTTGTTTCATGAAATCATAGAATAATAGAATGGTTTGGGTTGAAAGGGACCTTTGAAGGTCATCTAGTCCAACTCCCCTGCAACAAGCAGGGACACCTGCAGCTAGACCAAGTTTCTCAGAGCCCCATGTGACATGACCTTGAACACTTCCAGGGTTACATTAAATGATGTTTGCAGTGGCCTTGAACAGTCCCATATTGTCTTCCTACACAACGCCCCAGACTCCTACCACATCCGCACACCTACTTGCACAGGAGCCAGTTCTGCATGAGGGACATTGGCTACACACACAGCTTCACCTCATCCCCCTCTGCAGGGCCACCCAGCCCAGCTCTGGCTGCTGTTCAGGCCTTCACAGACTGGGCAGAACTTGCCTACATCTGCCTGTGAAAACAGAACAGAGGTATGCTCCAACTTATCTCCCAGAGAACAGCGTGGCCTCTACAAAAAGAGAGCTGACATAGCCTTCTGGCCTGTTGAGATATGTAATAAACAGCAAAACAGTTAAAATCAAAATACTTGTTTTCTCATACTTTTTGTTCCTGCACACAGAGCAGCAACAGAAGCAAATTCAAACTCTGGCAAGGCAGACATTACCAACTGTACTGATAGAAAATTAAGGGCTTGAATGTTTCCAGTAATAAAAGCTTTCTTCATACTTAAGTTTTTTGGGGTTTTTTTGATGTACAGCACAATACTATGGGAAACCTTGGTAGGTATCTTGGTTACTGCAGACCATCACATTCTATCTTATTCTTCATGAGCCCTTCCCACTTGTTTTGGTATTTATCTGCCTTGAACATGAGGAGCTAAGAGTATAATCTAACAGCCAACAGGAACAACCACTGTTTCATGGGCTGGCTGCTGCATTCTCCTCACCCACCAAAACCCTGATGGTTCAACAGACAGTTAAAAATTGGGTCCAGAATACTCTTTGCCAAAGCCTGACGCATTCCTGGAAGACTTTTCTTTATTTGCTATTTATTGAACTTGAGCCCAGCAATCAATGTCTTCCGCACACAAAAACTGGAGATGCGGGGTTGTGAATTGAATACATTTTGGTTTTGAAAGGTCCTGTTCTCACCACACCTCCAGTTTAGTTCTGGTGTAAAGAAAAAGACAGTAACTTGTGTGGACAAGTTCTGCAAATGTCCCGATGTTACTAAATGCGAAAGCTCAGTTGCTAGCAGTTCAGAACAATTCATCTTCCTTATCCCCAGTGATCCTGTAAAATGAGCCAGCACAAAATGCTTTGTCATTTTGGCAGCTTGGGAGTGTCTCATTTCTCAGGTCACTCCTGTAGTATGCCTGTACTTCTGTCACAACCTGCCACGGCATTATCCTACCGGGATGCTGAGGTATAAGCCAGCACTTCAGATCAGCTGAAGATGTAGCTCACTCTGGAGAAAACCCAACAGTCCTTTTTACTGTGCTCTGAAGAGTTAGAAAACAGCACATGCTTCTAAATGAGATTAAAACCAGCATGGAAAACTGCACCGAGTCTGGTTCCTGTCTCTTTTCTTTGTGTCGAAACCCTTTCTCAGCCCCTCTTTTTTTTTCAGGCCACTGACTCAATAAGCAGAGCAGTGGGTAACTCCCAGTGCTTTCTCTGGAGTCCCACCCACATATGCAGAAGGGGGCAAAAAAGAAAAAAAACAGGAGAGAAATAAAAATAAACAATAGAAAGAAAAGCAAACTCTGTAAAATGATAGCAGTATTTACTGAGCCTGACCTTGTCCTTGACAGTGTCTGCACCCACTTGCCAAAATAAAGAAGGCTATTCCCCCGTAGGGAGCAAGCAGGGCAGGCTCCCGCCCTCCACAAGGCTGAGCCGGGAGGAAAGTGGAACAAGTGAGACTTTTAGCAGCCTTTTTCTACCCCCCATCCCAGCCTTTTCAGAGACTCCCTCTGCTCAGCAGCAATCCCCGTGCTCCAGAGCGGAGGAGTGGAGTTCGCAGGCAGCTGCTCTCCTGAGCACGCCTGCAGCTGCTGCCTGCTCGGACGGACGGATGGATGGACGGATGGATGGACGGATGGACGGATGGATGGACAGATATCCCCTGTGGGCCAGGGCTGCCCGCAGGACCCCGCCTCCGGCCGCGCAGCTGCAGCGGGGTCAGAGCTCCTCCAGCACGACAGACTTAGCAACAGGGCAACAAAAGCAGCCAGCTCACCATGCGCTCATTTCCTGCAGAAATACTTATCCCTGTCTTCTTGGTTAGGGCTCTCTGGGATCTGTGGGGATGGCCGCCTGCGCCCCCCACTAATCCAAATAGGGGAGGGCAGAGGGGGTCTCCGTGTTTGGCTTAAGTGTTTGCAGGAGTTTTGACCACGGGGGGCATTTTTCTAACCCTAACAGGGAAGTTTTAGTACGAATTTGGTTTCAGCAGCCTGCAGCTTCCAAGGAAGAGAGCTGAGTCAGAGGTACCAATGCTTTCGACACTCAGCTCTATTCAATCAAGCAAACCAATGCTAAGTCTACAGCTCTAATATTTGGAATTAACATTGCTTCAAATATAATCTAACAGCTAGTAATACATTATTTTTGGAGAGTTTTTATCAAAGAATTGAAATTTTCAACACCGGGTTTTCTTTGCATGGCAATACTTAGACTTCAAGACAGATTTACCAAAACCAAAAAGTTAAAGAAACTGCTCATTTATTTTAAAATAGTGGTCCCACTGGACATGAAAAAGAGCATCCTTACATTAAGCTTTCAGGTAGTCTCTGCTTTAATCTTTCTGACCCAGGAGAGGAGCAAGGAGTCTGTTTTGAGGTCAGACAAAGTTACATTTCATGTATCCTACTACAGAGAAACTTCCCCGCATCACACCTTAAGAGTCCTACAGCAGGAACACAAGATATTTCACACATAACACAGAGGAAGCAGTACTCTGTAAAACAGCTGCTCTCCCCATTAAAAAAGGCAAACCACACAATGATCTCACACAGGACTTTGAAGACTTCAGTGCACTAGAAAGGGCAGATGGGATTTTGTCAATAAACCAATTGTCAGGACAGGATCTGAGTTTTATGATTCATCTAAAAATATTGCACACAGGTCAAAGACAGTAACCTGGACCCAGTTTAACATTGATTTCAAAAGCATGACACAAGTGGCAAAATATTTTTCATATCTTCCTAGATCTCAAACTCTATTTGTATAACCACTTAGTGATGCAAACATTACCCAAGCCTTGGCAAAGGGAATTCTGGTCTGTCATTGTTCCCAAGTTTGTAAAAATCAACAAATGCACAGCAATAAATGTGCAAGAGAAAACAAAGACAGTAATTGCCTTATGACTGTTTTAGCAATTTGCATGTATTAAAACAAAAGGAGATTTTTATTCCTTTGGGAATTGGGACATGCACTGTGGAGTATCTTTAGTGCTTTTGCCCAGTGTGCTTTGCTAATGTAATGTACAGGCACTATACTTATTTGGTATTTGTACTCTTTATGCTATTAGCATAGGAAGTGCTGAACTTGATATTTCACAGCAACTACACATTTAAATTGTTATAAGGTTATTTATCCCAATCCACTTGAAAACATATGCAGCTGCCAGGACATGGGGCCAAACCCATGCACTGGAAGATCTATGGTACTTTGCCTGGACTGGGTGTCCAGTAAGCCCTTTACAGTCACATTTGCAGACAGCTCTGATCTCATCTAGGAAGCTGACCTTTAAAAACAAAGAAAAAAAACCCCAAACCAATACACCCATGCTGAGGCCCTTAAAAGGTGTTACACAAAGATTTTCCTTACATTTCTCTGAAGAGGCCCATAGTTTTGAGTTAATCAAGTACTAGGTTTTGCTGAGCATGTCCCCATATGTGCTGTTTGCACACAGGACAGACAGACAGCACACCACCAGGCTCTGATGTGTCACAGAAACAGTGCCCTAAGCACAAGAACAAAAAAACCCATCCAGTTTCACAGTTGTTTCAGAAGTTCAGCACCTATTGTCAGTCATGGCTGCAACAGGACAAAGACACAGAAAACCTGGGGGATGAGCATTTCCTTCTTAAGGGCTCTGGCTCCTTGGCAGCTTTGGAGTAGTTTCCCCCAGCCCAAGCTGTCAGAGCAGGGCACACACACAGCCGGCGACAGTGGGGAAAAAAGCAACAGCAGAGGCAGCAGCAGGGAAAGGCTTGAAGGAGAGGTGCACAGCTGGGGAGAGACTTAGGAGCTGAGCAAGGCTGACCTCAGTTAAAGGGTAACCAAATCTTAAATCTAAATCCTTCCGAGGGGAAGGGTGATAAAAAGCTTCCCCCCCCCACAAAGCATCCTGCTGCCTATCTGCAAGGCTAGTAAGTTTTGTGAGACAGCAAAACACAGAATAATTTTAAAGCTACAGGCTTATAACCATTTTATACAGCAAAGCAGAAGTTATAAAATAAAAGTTACTTTAAGTTACAAAATACAAACTATATATGAAATACAACTACCTCTATACTGCGCAGGCTGAGGAAGGGGGTCAATTTCCTTTTCTTTTTTTTTCTCAATCTAACCCTGTGTCAGAGAGAAAGCTCCTCCCAGGCTGTACCATGCACAAATGAAAGCAGCTTTCTCCGAGGAAAGCAGCTGAACGTTTTAGCCACACTTTCCGAGCACAAACCCAGGCACAGACTTTGTGCAAACACACAGCCAACTGCACAAAGGCATTTGCTCACCTGATTTTCCCATGACCAAGTGGGCTTTTTTTTTTGCTTTTTGTTTTTTGGTTTTTTTTTTTAATTTCACCTCTTTCTCCTCTCTTGCCTGAGTCTTTCCGCTAAGTGCTGGGATGGAGCGCTCGCAGTTTCAGCTCAACTTCTTCATTCGCCCGCGACCGCTGCTGGAAAAAAGAAAACTCAGCAGTGAACCCGCTACCGCCCCTTCTTGAGTGCTGGAATAAGCCTGCCCATGCCTTTATAAGGCATAGGGACTCTGCTCTTTTTTCATGAAAAGATCCTGGTTAGGGTCAGGAGCTATTTATCCTCCACAGTAACCAAGCAGCTCCAAAACACCGTATGTTTTCACATACCATTTTAGCTTAGTAATCGCATCTGTCTTCTGATAAGAGTAGGCTGTGAGAAGAAATTCTGCTGACAAATAAATCCGCTGCCTCAGTGGGCACAGCCCATGGGGCTAATTCATACAGCTAAATGCTGTTGAAGTTTTACCCAGTTGCTGTATGTAAAGTTGAAACAGAAAAGTGATAAAGCACTTTAAGGTATAACTATACTTGTATGTCTGAAGTGAATCATTTCCTGCACTGTTACAACATAATCTGTAGAAGGTATTAGTAAAATAAGATTTTGCAGGTTCAAGAAGAACCATGCTGATGGTGTGCTTCTGTGAAAAGGGTTGGATGTGAGTATGTCTCATGGTATCTGTGTAAGCACGCTGTGCCACTGCTATCTTCACCTTACATCAAAATGCCTCGAGCTAATCTGGCAAATATTAACTGCTTTAACTGCAGTGAACACGATACTTTGATTTAACTTCAGAAGTGCTGCATATCTCCAAACAATAATGCAGTTACGTGTTTCCAACTTTCATCTTCTCATCATCACGAAAAATCATCTGAGGTTAACGCTTCCCAATTTTTTACAACGCCTTTCAAACTTTCAAGGTTCTCCTTGGCTTTGCGCCAAGCCTGCTGGCTCAGCAGGTTTTGATTTGTCCACCTCTGTAGGCTAAGCTCTGTGATGAGAAAAGGAGAAAAAAAAAAAAGATGCAGGGGTTGGGTTTTTTTCTTAAACAATAGTAGCAGCAGGTGGGGAAAGGCAAAATCCCTTCACCAACACACTGCTCTTCCTGAGGTTCTTTTGCTGGCAGGGCTGAAACACAGGTTGAGGGAGTGTCACTGACAGCTGATGGGTTCACTGAGAAGAGGCATGAGGGCAACTGATCACCACCCAGAGCAGGAAACCACAGGGACTGCACTTATGTTCACAGCTGCCTGACATTTTCCTTCACTGGTGGCAAGGCAGGCAGCAGAGCAGGAAGAAGAAGTCAGAGAAAGTGCAGAAGGAAACCTCTTCCCAGTCTCTCTGCTGCAGGTGCCAGTAGTTGGCAGAGGAGCAGGGTAGAGAGCTGGTACTGTTAGAGCCCTATGAGGCAAAAGCTGCTGTTTTATTTGTTTGCAGGAGTGAACAAAGCATGGGCACTCTGTGATCCCTAGTCTCCTAAAATGCTCTGCTAAACTTGAAATACTGGGCTGTACTACTCCTAGGACATACATCAGTGCTCAGCAATAGCCAGTGCCACCCTCTGGCAGTGACAAGGAGTAAAAGGGAATTTGTATTTGCAGAGTTGGGAGTCTCTGGTATTTGAAATGCTCATTTATATTCTTATACTTGACTGCTATATTTTATACTGTTTATGTTTTAGATCTCTATACAATTCAGCTGAATTATAAAGCAACACCCTTCATGACCTGGCTGATACTAGGAAATAGCATGAAGCATCTTCAACAGCGACCAGATACACCTGCATGCCATTTACAAAACATCCTGTGAAATCATAACTTGGAAAAGAGGGTTTCTCTGATCTGACAGAAATCCAGTGTTACCTACAGGGGAAAAAATGGTGCCTTTTCTGATCAGAAAAGGAAATCAAAATCACTGCTCAGGTCTCAAATGTGAATGTATCAGTACAAAGTAAATGCAATGACTGATCAAAGACAGGAAAGCAGTGTAAGCTGAGACACACAAAAGCAGAGAGGAAGGAGGGAGCTGGGCTTTTTCAGTATTTTAACATCACTTGCTGAAAGTTCCACACTAAAGAATATTACTGAAGAATATTATCAGATGGAAATCTGGAGAAGGTATGTACACTAATAATTAAGAACGCAAACAAGCCTTTGAAATTAATGAGAGTGATTAAATAAAAGCCACAGCTAGTGAAATTTTCAAGCTGTAAACCATTAATATCCTTTTACCAGTTTCAGGCAGTATCAAACAGATGTGAATGGTAACAACCAGGATTTTCCATTGGCTTTATAATGTGTCAAAGCACCTCCAAATGCATGTTTGTTTAATTACTGCATGATTCCTTTACACATTGGGATGACATTGGTATTATCTAATACTGGGTATTGGAAATTATCTTACAGATACAGAAATGGCATGTGCAGTCAGATGAGTTCAGTATTCTGCCTTCTATGGCAACACCTACTAAATGTTTCTGGAAAAGGTGCAAAAAAGGGTACAATGTAGACTGACTAATTTTTAATTGTTTCATCTTCCCGTTAAAAGGAAAGCAGAACAAAAACAGCTGGCTAGAAAATGTAACATTTAACTAGTAAAGGCTGGTGTAAGAAATATTCTTTCTGGAAAGAGGTTATAGAGCACATTAGAAGGAAAAATGCAATTAGAAAGGAAGTGCATGACTCATTACAATCAGGGTAACAGTGATCATTCATCTGCAGTAGAGTTATTTCACCTGCATCCTGAAAATCTGTGGCTAAAATTTTCGTGTCAAACTGTGGGCCACTCAGATGACAAAACTTTCCTCCTCCTATCCTGTCTTCCCTTTTCTCCCAACAAAGCAAATCCACCCACCTCAGCCGCTTCTCTTTGAAGTGATGACCCTAATGCACACAGTCTCATAACCTCCTCTGATGCCACCAGATGTAAACCCACATCCTTCCCCTTCTTTGCTTTCCTGTCTCTTCTGGAAGCTTCCTGCACCTCAGTTCCTTTCTCCTGTGCCCCAGCCTGCCCTGTGAGACCTGCTGTTTGTGTTGTGAGCAGCCCTGGGCAGCCACAAGCACTCCTGCAGTGCCCCACACGTTGGCCCGGGGCTGTGGGACTGGTAAGGCCAGTGGTGGAAGTGGCAGTGAATTTCTGGGCCAGCTGGGATTGTGTTGCTGCTGCCTGCTGTCTCATACAGCTTGGTCTTCACAGCCACGTGCTGACAGCCCTCAATATTCCTCCAGGACCTTCCACCAGCCACCCACATATGGCTAAATCTGTAGAAATTTGGGATTAAACAGATGTCTTTTTGATAGAGCAAGGACTCCCAGGCAGATCCCAGGTTACCTGTTGTGCTCCCAGAGGTCTGCCTGCACACAGCAGAACACCCCTTTCCATCTGGCAAGGGCACCCACCTAAGCAGGGCTCCACAGCAGCAATGTGCTTGTTGTGAGGGCCCCAGCAGCATCCTGGATTTCAGCCTGCAGATTTCTGTTCCAGCAGCAGTGCAAGTGAGGAAGTAACAGCCAGCCAGCTGCTGCCTATGCAGATCTCCAATGCTTGCAAGCAGGTTCAGACACGTTTAAAAGGCCTGAGATGAACCTTTTCACACTCTGATGGGTCCGGTTGATGCAAATGCCTGTCATCATCAATGCTTTCAGTCATTAATTCATTCCATCCATTGGCATCTATCAGGTACAATTAGGTGTCCACACAGACTGGGACAGACATATGACAACTCTGTCACATATAAGCCCTGTCAAGGAGGTGTGGATGCATCCCATTCTTTCTTTAAACACAACACTAAGCAGTTTCTTCGCAAGTCAAACCATGAGGACAAAAGTCTGTGAGCAATTCTAAATGCAAAAAATCTGTTTTCCCCAGACACCCTTAACAAGAGACACTAAAGGCCAAAAGTATTCATATGACTATAAATATATCACACATGAATAACATCATATATAGTGACAAGAATCATGAGTAAACTGTAAAATTATGCACAAAGCTATATCAAGCAAAAAAAATCTGTGTATTTTTAAAAATGTAAAAGGAAAATGGGGCAAAAATGATGGTAGAATATTTGAGAATATTCTTCCTGTTTCAGTTTTGCCAGGCTTTGCTTCTGGGCTCCATATTGGTATTGCCTTTTCACTGCTGAATTAAGCCCAGTTGTGTAGCAGATCACAAAAATTCATCTTTAACACACTGGAGATATTAATTTTTCTTGCAGGACAAGTTAGTTCAGCCATAATGCTGAGATGCTGAAGAAAATGCTGAAAAGAGGAAGAATACAAAAACAAGGCTATACCTCTTTCCTCAGCACTGTGCTGTTATCAGCTGGCCACATCCACAAAACCCTCACACAGAAAACAGCAGACTGTGATTGCAGAATAGTCATTGACTTCAACTTCTTCCTACACATTTCAAGATAAAAGTAGCGCGTGCTTAATCATCATCATCACAGAATTACAGAATGGGTTGGGTTGGAATGGACCTTAAAGATGATCTAGTTCCAACCCCCTGCCATGGTGGGAGTTGGAACCAACAATAGTCTTAAGGGCTGGATTCCAAGCAAAGGTTTGGGGAACAAAATGTGTGAGTATTGTTGTCCAAGGAGTGTGGCACAAGTCCTGCCATTCTCTTGAGAGGCCCAGCAGCTTGCCCAGCTGACATTCTTCAGGCTCATCTAAATGACTGAGAGCACAAATACACAAAACTCACCAGAGCAGGGCAGTGAAATGCCCACTTCAGACTCGGGATGTTCCTCAACATATGTCAAACTACAGAGGTTCTAGCTGCAGAGAAGAACTAGAGGAAAATCCTCTGCATGGGTACTCTCACCTAGCTGGAAGCAGGGGCCTCCATAGGAAACATCACTTCCCACCTGTCCAGATGCTCAGACTGCTTCCCCTGCACCCTGCCCAGGACAAAATAAGAGGCTCCATAAGCAGCAGCTCAGGGTACAGAGGAGTTAAGGGAAAGAAGGGGAGGAGATGGTACCCTGCACAGACTTGTGACACAAAAGGATTTGGGACACTGAAATGGAGGAGACTTTCTGTTATTTCTTTAAAATATTACCTCTCTCCTCCAAGGCTGCAGTGGGCTGAACAATATCTGGAGCATGCTGCTAGGACACTCATGGTCTCTCTGCCTCAGCACAGTACCTCAGGTTGAGTTTAAACACCATTTTACCAGGACAACTGCTCTGTAGCTATGATAAGAAAAGTCAAATGGCAGCCCAAGTGAGCACAAATACACAAAGGGGTCAGACAACTATGCTAGCTGCTGACCTCCAGCAGCAGTGGTGTATCCACACTGACTTCTACAGCACTCATATTCTGTCTTCTTGTGCATGGCCCCACAATCTACTACTTTTTATATCTGATCCACATAACCTTTGTTTTAGCAAAACCTCATCCTACTAACTGGAAGCACCTCCTGCTTAACAGCCACAAATTTAGCAATTACATTAAAATATCCTTGTACATGAACCATTTTATGAGTCAGAAAGTAAATATGAGCAGTTACTCATGACTGAGATCACACAACTCTGAGAGGTCCTGGAAACCATCAGTTCAAATATTCAGAAAAAGA
The DNA here is from genome assembly GCA_013398175.1 of Climacteris rufus. Classification (NCBI taxonomy): domain Eukaryota; kingdom Metazoa; phylum Chordata; class Aves; order Passeriformes; family Climacteridae; genus Climacteris; species Climacteris rufus. The sequence continues at coordinate 403,638 of VZRZ01000984.1, forward strand.
CAAGAAAGCACATCTAATATTGGGGAATAACTAGAGAAGAAACAAGAAGAAGGCAGACTGTGGTACTGTTTAAACCTGATTTGCTTGTGCCTTAAATTACATGGGTAGTCCTAGTTTTCTGATCTCAAGTAGGGTACAGCAGAAGTGGAAAAGGATCTGAGAAAGGCAGCAATGTCATGGAAGCTTGATACACAAAATAACAGGGCTTTAAGCAACCTGTTCTAGAGGAAAGTATCCCTGTCCATGGTGATGATCTTTAATGTCCTTTCAAACCCAGGCCATTCTGTGATTCTTCAGCCAGAGGAAGAGATCATGGCAAAGGAAATTACAGACATTACTACAAGAGGATGAGCAACAAGATGGCTCATGACTGTTGATTGTGTCCTCCAATACAAAAATTAGAGGATATTAAAAGAAGCTTGTGGGAACACAGTTCAAAAATATGTATGTGGGATGCAACAGAGAAGGTGCTTTGGCAAGGAGATTTTATTTTTGTGTGCATTGACTCGTCTTACCAGCGGAAACTGCTGCGAAGTGCTTGTCTCCCTCTCCTCCACTCCCTACCTTCAGTATTTATACATGTTGATGAGATCACCCTTGAGTCTTCTCCAGCATGATCAGTCCCAGTTCTCTCAGATGTTCCTCACAGGAGATGTTCCAGTCCCCTAATTGTCTTTGTGGACCTGAACTGAACTGAACTCACTCCAGTCAGAAGGTCTATGTCCATATCACTCATCCATCATCTCCTCTCCAGCAGCTTTTCTACCTAAGTATTACATGTCAGGCTTTTCTCAATTCCCACAATCTCCATATTCAAGCACCATCACATCTGCATTCATCACAGAGCTTTGGTTCAGTCTTTGTACCCCCACAGAGTGCTGTTTACCACCCTGGGGCTAGACTGTCCTAGCAAGTAGTTCAGGCAGATTTGTAGCTGAATGTTTCATTGAGCTTCATCTTGACCTGAGCCTAGTCCATGGCCAGCAGCACAGAATGAATGCCCAACAGCAGTTGTAGCATGTCAGCTAAACTCCTGAGCAAGTCTCTGGCTATATTCAATCCCCAAAGAATATATTTTACACCCAGAGGCAGTCCCATGGTGCAAAGCATGAGAACCAGAATGCTATTTGAGATGGGCACTGGTATCTCAGATAACCCTGCTTTTGCTGACCTCCTTCTGTTGTTGACTCTGTGTCCTCATAATTTTATCCAACTCACTTAGCAGGATCTTGACTTATCTCAGTGGTACTTGTAATGAGTTTGCAATGGCACTGCTCATCTACCGTGTTAGCTAACAACATCATAGCTGATTTTCCTCAGGCAAGATTTCTCTGGCATTGCTGCTTTGTGTTTTCCTTCATTTGACTGGAGAAACACAATTAAATTCAGAAGAAGTCAAGCTAATATATCCAGAAAAGACCACAATTTTTGTTCAATTATATTGTTTAGTATTTTTCCCCTCAAGTATTTTTTTCACTTCATGATACACTGGAGTTTAGATGCAACAGGCACACTTCCAAAAAAATTCCCAGCAACCTCTGACACGGTGAATAAGGGCACTGCTTAGGTCTAGCAGTTAACTATCATGCTTGAATGGATAAAATCTTACTGGAAGCAGGTATCTGAGCAGGACACATAGACACCTCTGCAATGACAACAAGAAGGTTATTCCCAATGTCTTTTTTTTGTTGTTGTTCCTCTTTCCCTCTATGCTTCCAATCAAATTGCAAAGCCATCCCTGTAGAGAAAAGGGCTTATCAAAGAAACATGAGGGAAACATGCAAAGTCCAAAATGGACATCCCCCCAGCTGTACATGGGGAGACACTGCCAGGGAAAGTGCTTTGCTTGCCTCCTCAGGGAGATGGCTGGGAGTAGAAGAGTGTCACCCCCTCACCCTTGTGGCAGGACATCCGTACTGGGGCTGGACTGTTTGGCTTGGCAGGACTGATTTTTAGCCAGAATAGTGCAATGGACTGGATAACTATGTGAAAGTCCTACTGCTTTTGTGAAAGAGGCAATATCCAGAGGCAGTAACAGTGACCTGGTCCAGACACACACACTAGAGCTGACCCACAGTTCTAGTAGTTAAAGCCTCTCCTAAAACTGGGGACTTGGGGGCAGTGCACCCTGGAGGAAAAAAGCTTCTAAATTGTGAAAAAATGACAATATCACATGCACGTTGTGTCTCTTGAGGATCTTCATTCATACCTCCCAGTTCAGGTATCTTGCCCTCAGCTGGTCATGCTGCTCACAGCTCTGTCACCACAAGTTTATACCTTAGCACATGCCCTTGCCTTATCTCCTGGCTATGCTATTTTCTGCCTCTTCCATTCCTGCATAAAGCTCTTACCATTCCTTTTTTCTTTTTTTTTTTTTTAATTAATCAATCAGAACCAGTTTTTCTCCAGTTCTGTACAAACCTTTCAGATTCACTCACATTCAGAGAAACATTTCAGGTGCTTCTGTCATATTTAGTGCCAGTCCTCGGTTTTAAAGTCCTAGGACTGTGGAAATTTCTGCTTTTGCTTTTTCTTAAAGGTTGCTTTCTGGACCTCTTGCTTGTAAAGAAACTGCTGACAGAGTCACCTGTAAGGAACAGATGGCAATTAATTTACTTTCAAATAATGTAGGCATTAAGCTATTCTCATGAAACGTACAGCTTCTGAACAGTGGGAGATGATAAATCAAATTGGACACTTATCCTTCTTTTCTTATGAGTGCATTTTCTCTCCTTGGATTCTGTCCCTTTGTCTTTTCACTCACAACCCTCTAATGAAATCCTTGCTAACGTTCAGCTCATTTTCCTAGCTCTGTCAGCACATTTATATACCCGTATTTTCAATATACTTTTTTTTAAACATTATTCAATACCCTGTATAGATAGTGCATTAGAGAGGAAACATCGTATTTTATGACTATTGAAGCAATTTTAATGTATTTTTATTATTTTAATAGTCCATCAAATAATATACAACCAATATTAAAGTTGACAAAAAAAGAAATATCATTTTGAGTCTTCCATGTGGATTTTAGATACTATATTTCTGTTTTCCTATCATATCATTTAGACTGACATGATTCCAAAGGCATTATTTCAATTTTTTCTTTTCACACTCGGTATCTACAGGTGACTGCATTCTCTCTCCCCAGCACTGTGCTGTACTGCCCCCAAGCAGCACCTTCTGTTCACCTTTTGTCTGCTTTGCTTGTTCCTCAGAACTTTTAACACATCATGCACCATTCACACACCACTTACACTGTTCTGCAAAATCATCAAAATGACCACCACTGAAAAAGTCTGTGAGTAGGTAACATGAAGGAAGAAGATGAAGAAAACTCCCCAGATCTCTGAGATCAGCTGGAGCTGGAGTGTGTCCTACCACCTTTAGGCTGTACTACCACCCATCGGCTTCAAGTAGAATCAACAAAAGCAGCAGAGTGGCCAAAGCCTCTGCCCTGCTGCTGCAGCAGAGCTTGCCACAGCAGCTCAGCCCCTACAGGGATGTGAACCCCAGTAGCTGAAAGTTCCTCATCCCTGACAGATTGAGCTGCTGTGGCTAGAAACATTACTGAGCACCATGGTCCTTTTGGATCCCAGCTGTATCTGACAGGGAGTTTGGGCTTCCAAGGCAGGGCTTTGCACCGGGTACATGGGATTTTCTTGGTAACTGGTCCAGGATTAGATTTATTTTCTATGAAAACTGAGGGAGTTTTAAAATGTCATCACTTAAAAAAAAAGTTCCTTTTTAATTTTTTTTTTTTTTTTTTTTTGGTAAGGATATTTTATTTACCAATTTCAAATATAAAGTTCTTTTCACAGATGAAGGCACAAGCTCTTGCTCTTCTTTCTCACTCTGGAAGGTCTTTCACTCAGGACCACTCTTTACACCTGAAGTTCTCAGTATCTGGGAAACAGTTCCTGTTCAATTAAGTCCAAATTAAGCTTGCTACTGACTTCATAGTATTGCAGGTAAAACTACTTAACCTTGAAGGTTGTTGTCAGCAGAAGTAATGAAGTACCACAGGTTTTGATGTCTATGTAATCCAGTGCATCTTTAAGCAATTTATTATTTTATTTAGTCAGATAAAAAATCAAATCTGTTTCTTTTCATTTCAGTCATATGCATCCTTCTGTAATTTCTTTGGGCTTTATTGCAGTTCCAGCAGCACTGCTTGAGTGGAACAAAGTATTGTGGCCCAAAAGTAAATAAATAGAAATATCAATCTTTACGTGCCTACTTCAGGCATAGTTTATCATATAGAAATATCTATATGACAGATCACACTGATTTTTGTCCAGGAGCTATGAAAAATGTAGACCTCCAGCATTTAGTCCAACCTGGATATCTTGTGAGTGGAGCTGTTGTTACATATTTACATACACTGTACAGTAAAAAGGTACTTTTTAGAAAGCTGCAGCATTAGTTTCAGTCAGCATTAGGTTAATACTTGTTAACATTAGCCTAAAATGTACATAACTATTAGATTATAAAAACTTGTAGCATTACTTCTGCTAGGATTGCTGTAGAATATTTGCTTAATGTCACTGAAGAAAAGATTTGCACATAAGACTCCTTTGTTGATATTAAACATTAGCTCACTTCATATGCCTGATAACCAACCTTCAGCAGTTCAGTGATCACATCTTGCTTTACATCTGGTCTGGCTGAAGAGCTCCTCATGTTAAAAACAGGTGATGTAGCCCTATAGTTACTGGCTTGTATCTTGGAACCCAAGCAAGAGGACAAACATTGTGCAGGGAAAGATGCAAGTACAGCTTTCTGGGTCTATGAATATTGGGATCAGTTGATTTTGAGATTTAGATTTTATTTACAGCTGGCAAATCCAGTAAATACTGAACCTAATTCATAACATAGTCCTTACTGGTTTTACACTAATACAAGGTAAGAACAGCAGACAGAATAAAGGAATATTCTGAGCCTTTCTTTACTGAGTGTGAACACTTGGGATTTTTTTATGCTATTCCTACTTGGGGAGACTGACCACAAATAAGGAGACAGCCAAGGTGGTACAAACTCAACAGCAGAGTGCATTTTGTCAGTATGATGAGTATGCCTTAATTTAAAAACTGTGAGCTTAATTTTGTAACAGATGAACTGTGACCTTCATATTCTGTATCATGTATTTTAAAAAGCCATCATTTATTTACTGTCTGTACTTTTATAGCATTTCCTTAATAAATCTTCCATGTATTGCCCATTATTTTCACTAATAAAAATATTTTGGAGGATTTCCAACACAGAACTACACGAATTATAGGAACTACCTGATTTTTGTTTGTGGTGTGCTTTGAAGATATAGCCCTTTTTTTCCCCCCATACAACTGTTCAACATAAATACCCACTTCAGAATATATGAATTTTTACTCTCATGAATATGAACAACATTGTGTGAAAAATACTCAGCTGTATAAACCTGCTGAACTCTTTATTAATATTTCTGTTTAAAAGCAACTGCATTTTGGTTCCACTCTGCAGAGGGCAAAGTTATTTGAGCAGGTGGTTCTTTTAATTAAAAAGCTCTTCTAAAGATAACTCTGTTTTTTCATATCAGTGTTAGTATGCTTATTTGACTGTAGCCTCATGTTGCTACACCAAGTTGTTGCTACTCTAAGTATGTCATTTTATTAGATCTCACTGAGGAGGGATAAGCCTTCAAGCATTATTTATCCATACACTGGATAAGTACCACACCTTTTAGAACTGCAACTGTTGCTCCAGTGGAACATCTGAAGAATGAATTATTTATAAAAGCAAGGAGTATGAGTACTGAGGAGTAGAGACTTCAAAGTCATGTCTGTTTCTTTCTGCATGTTTATATGCAATCAATTTTTTAGACTCTGACTAAACTCAGATAAGTTCTACATCAGGATTGCATTTGGAGCCTACTGATTTTGACTTCACAGTCTTTTAGTTTTTAATAAATGTTGCTTCAGATGCTATTTAGAACACAGTTCCTCCTGCTCTTTGGAGACAGGATCTATTAATATATAATCTCTGCTCTACAATTCCATACCTGTTTTGTGCATGCAACATAAAACCTATACAGATATTATTTCCCTAAAGCATTCCTCCCAGCTTTAAATTTTGAGTATTTCTAGTGAGTTACACTGGCAATACAGCAGCAGTGGTAAAACTTGTTCAGAGGAATACAACAATTTATGATTAGCAGCTGCTAGGTGGGTCAAAAGTGTTTGGTGAAATGCAAGACCACAACAGGGATTAGACAGCTATTAGTTTATTGATAACACAAACTGCAATCAGCATGGGAAGTCCCAGTAAACACACAGAGAACTGGGAAGGAAGTGCAGACAGCCTGGTCAGGTACCTGACCAAGGTTTAATTCAGGGACATCCCTCTCTTAACTTTGTTCATTTTGACAGCAGGTTTTATATATCTGTATGTTTCTCTCTATATATAGATAAATCTATTTCATGCCCACCTGGTTACACATCAAACAATACAATGATGCAATAATTAGAAGCTTGGGTCACTGTGACCTGAGGATCATCAGTGGGGACAGGATGTTTTCTTTGTGAACTGGGACTACAACATATGCACTGAGCCACGATCTTCCAAGTCCTCCCCCTGCAACTATTACATCCCAATGTGGTGCATTTCTCTGTACAAACTGCAGGGACCAGGCTTCAAACCTTGGAATAGATGATTTTATATACAGTTTTTCTTTCACCTCAATCAGTACATTACAAAAAAAAACCAAAAAGCCCCCATCCTTGTGGTATAGCTATTTACACTTGCAGCAGCACAGATATTCACGTGTTAAAAGACTTGTATAAAAATGTATGTTTCCTATTATTTCCCTAATAAAAAAAAATGTAATGCAAAAGTATTCTTGAAGTCCTTCCCCAGAATAATCTGAAAACTTACATGGTGTTTTAGGAAGGATTTTGAAATAATGTGCACAAACAAAGATTACCTGAAAATATTGCCTGAGGGAAGACAGTGAGAATCAAGATGGCAATATGCCATCAATAGTGCTCAGAAAATCAGCTGGTCTGAGGTTAGCATTTCTTTTGTTCACTTGGCTGTCTCTACTCTGGCTGATTCATATCAATCCCAAAGCAAAAATCATCAATAAGGTGCTTCATTAAGACATGGAAAATAGTCTTCAGTCTTGAAGAGGACTGGAGGTTCATAGAGGGTCTGTTGTTGTCGTGAGGAAGACGATTTCTGCAAATTAGACAAGTTTATTTTTCGCATCTTAAAACAAAGCCTACAGAGCTAAAATGCAAAACAAGAAAAGGTTTTAAGGCATATCTCCTTAATTGAGTGAATTCTTAATCATAGCTCAGATGAGTCTGGCATATTCCTAATGTTAGTGAAGAAATGCAGCCTTTGACCTTTGCCATTCCAGCACCTAAACAGACTGAGGCCTGGAACATGTCTGATGTGCCAAGTGCACCATCCAGCTGATGGTACAGTCACTGCAACCTTCAGCCTTTCAAAGCCATACACCTTTGCCTTTTCTGCTCCAGCCTTCAAATCCTCCTCTCCTCTTTTATGTTAACTCTAGGCCTGGGTTCTCATTTAGTTAAGTCAAAAAGTCTTCCTATGGAAACACATTTAGCAAATATTCCTTTCAAGAAGGTTGCTGCTCCTGCTGAGCTGCTTCATATCACACACTGTTAAAAATAATCTGGTAGTGAGCTCGGAAAGAGCTGCCACACTGCTTTTCAGGAGAGGTGTACATGTTTCTTTTAAATATTAACTGTACATTGTTTTGCTGTATCAAATGGCTCATTTAAAGAGAACATCAAGGACCACTACCAGCTACTGTGTCAGCCTTGCTTCATGTAAATATTGCTGCAATACAACAAAGACCCAGGGTATGTTTTCAATAAATGACATTAAATAGATTGCTTGAAATCAAGATTTCATTCATTAAAAATTATTTTGGACTAATAAAAATATTTTGATACATTATTTTGTACATTATTTTGTCAGTTTGTCTGCAGAGTTCTTCAGGTACTGTTTTTTCTGTCTGAAACAAGGACATTAGTCTTCACCAATAATAAAGTTGAAAGCATACAAAAAATCATTAGTACAACTGGAGTTTGGAATGCTTTTAGGGGACCAAAATGAGAATATAAGTAACCATACCTACAAAATAGCAAAGTGGAAATTTCCCAATATTCAGTTGAGTTGTAAACTTGGACTCCATATGAAATAAGTACATATTCTCCTGCTATATACAAAATTGCTGATATTTTAAATTATGTCTTTAACTTTACAATACCATTAATTTCATTGAGTTTGTTTTGTCGTTCATGTTGCCATGAAGGAAAAAATAAAAACAAAGATCTGACCTATAAATAGTATATATTATCAGTGTTCTCTATATCACAAATTTTGCCAAATGTAAAAGCAACCTTTGAAATCAACGTTCTGATTTTTAAAGTAATTTCCTGCCCTGTACTGTCCTGTGGGATAACACCTTGCAAGCAAGTGAAACTAAGGTCACAGGTTTTCTGTAACTCCTGACACTGATTTAAGAGGTTTTGTATTTGCCAGTAAGCAAGAAGGGGATAATTTCAGTCCAGTGAGAAAATTTATAGGCAGGCACAGTACTCACAATTGCCTAAGTACACACTGATGATTAGTTATTTTTGCAGCTGCTTTGCAAACATTTTTACCTTTTGAGACTTTACATTCTTAGTGATATTAGAAATCTTCTAATACTGTAATTTATACTGCCTGGTATTCCCAAGGGAAGGACATTGGGCAAAATCTGAAAGGGAGGTTACAAATACACAGCTTGAGAAATAGAAAATATTTTGAAAATGTATTCAAAAGAATACATTTAAATGATTTAAATACATTTAAAAGATACATTTAAATGGGAAGAGAATGAAGGGACCTGACTAAATTAAAACTAGCAGTAAAATGTGAACTACAGCTGCAGTGAAAATTATGACATCAGAAGAGCCTTGTTTTCCAAACCATTGATGTATTGAGCTAGTTAAATGTCAGGCATGTGGAGAAATCTCTATAGGCATTTTCATTCAGATATGCTTGTGTTTACCAGTGAAAGTAGGTGTTTTACTATGCAATACCCAGAACCACTGCAGAACAGTAACCTGCCTTTTAGCTTACCAAATAATGCCAGTAAGTTCGAGTGTTATTTTATTACTATCCATATTTGAACTAAGAAACACTGGAGATGCCAGCTGCAGTTTCCTGACACTTTCTAAAACTTTCCACCTTATAAATTGCGGGAAACTTGCTAAGCTGACAAAGTGTTCCCATCCAACACTAAAAAAAGCACTTTCATAGAACTATCAGACTTTTCAGTTGAAGATTGTAATTCCACAGCTGACAACTGTTTTCAGCAAAAAAATGGAAAATACTGTTGCATATTCTTCGAGGCAACTTATGCAGTTGTTTGTTTTTGTAACTGGCCCATAAATAGCAGCTTTGTGTTGTTGTTTTGTTTTGCTTTTTTTAAAGAAAAAAGTGACAGCACTCTAAACTTAAACACCAAGGAAAACTGAAGGAATGAGAAATTAACTAACTTAAAGACTGCACAGAAAACAGCAGTGAAGAAAAAGTTCCTTGAACTGAGCCTTAACAAGACAAAACATGTTCTTTTTATATGTATTTTTCTCTGCTGGACACATGTTCAGAATATGTAGGAACAAAAATACCTCAAAGAGCCACAACTTTCTTCCTCTACCCCTCTAAAAAGCTAATTTTTTTCAGCATTCTCACCAGAATACAGAAACCTGAGTAAGTGCAGGACGAATATACAAAAAGATGAAGAAAATAATCTGTGTGCTGACAAGATGCAAAAGAGTAGAACTTATAAGTGGTGTACTGTAGGTGATGTCAAGAAGCGTCAGGCATTCAGAAGATTTTTTTTTAACCAGAAGGTTACTTGAAAGCCAAGGCATATTGAAAGTTCAGTGTTAGGTAAGGTATCTCTGAAACACACCAGAGAGAGCACTTCACGTCACTTGTAAAGGAACAGTCCACAAGGAAAGAGAGAGAAAACTGCGTCCTTAGAAAGTTTACCAAGGTGCTAACATGATTACTGAACTGTGTGGATTGATGATAAAATTTCAAAACTAGTGTGCAGCACAGCTTTCATTTTCTTTTTGGTAACATTTCTGCAGTGATGTTACCAATGCAGTAGGATCCTTTAACAGTGTTGTCTGTACAGGCTCTTCCTACTTGTTTTGCATACCATCATTAGCATAAAGGCTTATGCATTATGTGCTTGTTTCTGCCCTTCACATTCATTTCTTTGTGTGCCCAGCCTTGTTGTGCAAAGTTACAGAAATCCTTGTAAGAAATTATATCTTGAAGTTTCGTTGTTTTCTTTTTTTTTTTTTTAAATAAGTCTGAGAACTTTGTAAAAATCCTAATAAAGTACATAGAAGTTTTACAGTTAAATTCAGATACATGGGTAACAAACTTACTATTATTTTAATCACCTACTCCAGTAAGCACAGCAACTAAGCTGGTCACATGGCAGCAAGAGTTTACTTACATTCAGGAAGGATGGCATGCTGATTGTGTGCAAGATTTTCTTGAATGTGCTCGGAAAAGCTCCAAGGTCTGTTTCTGCCTTTATGACCCGTTCTTCCAGTCCAGCTACACTATTTCCAATCATTTTCACAAAAGCCTAGTGTGAAAAGAACCCCAAAGAAATATGACCTTTTCACTAACAAAATAAAAGAGGATTATGTATTGCACAACGTGGTGAATGATTCATTACTTCAACGAGGAGTCAAAAACTTCATGCTCTGTTTCCCTTCTACCTACAAGTCAATTTTATTGCTAGAAGTTACTTGAGATACTTAAAAGGCTGAAAACCAGGTTAAATCTAATAAAACAATCAGTCTCCCTTTTTCTATTTACCCTTCAAACAACTCATTTGGATTTTTCAGAATGTAGACTTCTATCTGCCCTTCTAGTACCAAAACAAAAGACCAAGGATCTGAATCACAATTTTCAAGCTTTATCAGGGATCCAAAGACAGTAACTTTGACAGCTACTGTAAAAACTGCCTTGCTTCAAGTAGTCAATAAATAAAATTATAAAGAAAAAAAGATATTAAAAAAAAAATCTGAAACATGTTTAGAATGCTCCAGTCTCCAGAAATTCTTCATAAATATTGTCCTCTTTATCAACCCTGAAGTGCTGAACCCAGAGTGGACATGGAGAGCACAACTGATCTGAGCCCACTCCACATGCACACACACAGATATGCACATCACTGATTCTTCCTCCTGTAGGAAACAGAATGCATTTAGAAGACATTAAATACATACCTCTAGTTTGTCAATCTTCCTATATATCTGCCTCATTTCTGTAGCTTTTGTGTAAATTTGAGGTATACTTTCATTGACAACTTGAGAGGAATCACTTCGAATCTACAGACAATTCAAAGAAATAATACAAAAAATCAATGAATAAAACGAAATGTTTAGTAGATTTAATTCTGGAAACTAGAACTGTGCTCCAATCAACAGATTAAAATTCAGAGTTTAAAAATACCAAATTAAAAATGGTATAAAAACAGTAGATTAAAACCAGTACACTAGCTTTTTTGTATAGCTTCTAAGCAACTTTGAAAAAAATTTCTTTTCCATACACTAATATTTACCTTCATACTTATATTAAAAATAGGCTAGTACAATCTCTTCCAAACTGAGATGGAAAATTTTCCAAGACATATTAAAGAATTAAACTAAAATTTTGACTTAAATTTTGGTACCTGCACTTTTCCTCAGGTTTGCTAAAGAAGTCAGGACACAAAATGTTGGTTTACTGCTATTAAAAAAACCCCCAAAACCTACAATAAAGTTCCCCTTGGAGCTGTGCAGGAGAACCATATCCTTTAGAAGACAGCCTGTATACCAGTGTCAGCTTATCAGAACTTTCCATTCAGCTCCCTCATCTAACCCGATGTGAAAGTGAAAACAAACCTGCCTTTCTGATAAGAGGGTCCCCTAGAGACAAATCCAGCTTTGGAGGTTTAGCAACTCTGATTAAATACTTTGATTATTAAAAACCACCGAGCATGTCTTTATGTATTTTAAAGGAGAAGCAGAATATTGTGTTGTTCTTTTAAACCTCTGTCACTGCAGCATTCAAAATGGGATTCTATGTATGTACATGGACAAGTAGACAAGTACAACATAAACATGCAGTTAGCAAAAATTTCTTCACTGAAAGTGTTGTCAAGCCTTGAAGCAGACTGCCCAGGGAAGGGTGGAGACACCATCCCTGATAGTATTTCGAGGATGTGGCACTCAAGGACACGGTTTAGCGGTGAACATGGCATTGCTGGGTTAATGGTTGGATTTGATGACCTTAGAGGTATTTTCCAACCTAAAAAATTCTACTATCATGGAGCTATATGGGCGTATTTTGCTCTGACATGAAAGTTGGGTAGTTTTCATCCATGAATTACCCTATTACCAAAATGAGCTATCTAATTATCAAATGTCTTTTTATATTGGAACCTGGATAGACTGAAGGCTTCTCCCTCTCCTATTTACAAACACAGCACTGATTAAACCGTATTCTGACTTCAAAAACACAACCACACACAAGTTACACGTACCATGTCCAGCATTCCCACGAATTCATCCACTCTGGTCAATAAGTCTTCCAGACTTTTGTCTAAGCTTTCTATCTGCAAAACAGAGGTCACTTAAAGTACTTGAAGACACACACACACACAAACACACAGAGACGCAGCCAGGGTCTCACAACCAAGACCCCCGAGTTCAGACGCCGGCCAGGCTCGGGCCAGCCTCGCAGGAATCCCAGGCTTTCCCACCCAGGCTCGGGCCAGCCTCGCAGGAATCCCAGGCTTTCCCACCCAGGCTCGGGCCAGCCTCGCAGGAATCCCAGGCTTTCCCACCTCCCGGCCTCGTTCCGCGCAGGTGCCGCGCCCCCCGCTACGCCCCGGCCCGCACCGCACGGGGAGCGCGTCCCGCTCCCGAGGGCTGCGCTCCCTTCCCGCCGCCTGGCCCTGTCCCCGGGAGCGGAGCAGCAGCCCCGGCGCAGCCCCTCGCCCACCTGCTCGCTGAAGAGGCTGCGGTCGGCGAGCAGGTACGCGGAGTAGGCGGCGGCGGTGGCGCTGAGCGACGCCTCCAAGGCGTCCTCGTCCTCCGCCTCGCCGAGCCCGGAGGCCCTGCTCTGGCTCTGGGACACGTTCCCGCTGTCCGCGCCGGGGCAGTCCGGCAGCTCGCCCGCAGCCCGCTCGCCCGCTCCGGCCGCCGCCGCCATGCCCGGCCCGCTGCCG
>VZRZ01000984.1:417918-482391 GCA_013398175.1 Climacteris rufus
AAAACCACTACGAAAATGGTTACATAGTTGAAGAGCCACCCAAGCCAGATACCTTGCTTCCACAGGGATGGGAGATGCTTCCAGGGAAAAAATATAGCGAAGAAGTAAGACAGTGCACATTTTATTGCAGACAGGTCACATTTTCATCAGTTAACTAAGGTAAGATGAGTAACTTCAGCCAGACAAATCCACTTATTCATAAAAGTAGTCTTATTTCAGTTGTAACAAATTTTTCCTGATAAAATGGTCTGATTGACTGAAGCATATCCAGCCATTCATTTTTTTTTACTGCACCAATAATCAGATCTTTTTAAAAAAATGAAAACCTTTGGTAAAGTACAAACACAGTTTTAAGACGAACAGGATCAATGTTCTATTCTTACTGTGCTGGAAAAAATAAGTACAGCTCTATAGCTGCTGTGATACCTAGAAAAGTTGTAATTAGAGTAAGTGAAAGAATTTTAAAATAAACTCTTAAAGTAAATCTAAAAGAAATAAACTAAGTTCAATGTCCCAAAGATATTTAACTATAAGCAGAAGACTGGTTGTTCCACAGGTATTCTAAATTAGCAACAAAGAATTAGTCCACACATCCTTTTTCCAGCCATTACAGATTCCAAAATGGAATGTAATTTTTTCCAAACCAAGACTTCTGAATTTTCATTTCCATACAATATTTAAGAAATGTCTATTCCACCATATAAAAAAAGCTTTAATGTACTACAAAAGAGCAAATGACACAAGCTAAAAGTAGAAAAATACATTTTAAAACATTTATATTTTGTTCCTTACACTGATCAAGATATAACAAAATATTTTAGATTAGACCACTTTCATAAAACTCATGGCATTTCCAGAAGCAGACAGGTACTGACTCAACAGTCGCTGGTCACCCCCGAGCCCGCTGGCCACCCAGGAAAGGTGCCTGACCAGCGCAAACATCCAGTATATTTTACATTTCTAGAAGTCCTGGGTAGATGTTAAGCTTCATTACTAGAGGAGTCCAAAGAATAAGAGAACTATTCTAAGTTAGGCTTGAGAGTCAGTCAGCATCCCTCCCCTCTGTAGGGCAATCTTTTGCCAAGGACAGACCTTGCGGAATCAGGTTGCCCTCAAAGGTACAGCAAGGACCTGTGCCAGCTCTGAGGCTCGCACGCCCTAAAAATTCACATGAACCATGATTTTGAAAAAACAGAGATGACGGGGGGAGAGGAAAAAACCAAAAACCAGGAGGTATTATCTAATAAATATGGTAAAAGAGTGCACCGACACAGCGGCGCGGGCCCCGCCGTCGTGACCCCGCCGGCCGGCAGGCGGCGCGCACGGCCCGGCAGCCGCGGCCCCGTCCCTCGGGCGCCGGGAAGCACCGGCGTTTGCACAGAGACAGCCACGGCTTCCTCTGGAAAATGCATCTGCGGCACCTCCCGAACGCTGCCACCACAGCAGGAAACGGCTGCTTCTACAGAGCTCGTCTGGATTAGACATAACGCTGGGAACACGGTGTAAACAAGTTAGCAGAAGGGCTGCATGGAACAGTAGAAGATGGGATGGCTATTAAGAAGCACTCTCTCCTTTAGCTGGTATCAGAAGAAAACCAGGTTCCACTTCAAATAGACATGTCTGTTACTATTAAAACCTAATTCACATACAGGCACGTATAAATACATCCACCCATGCATTCAAGCCCGAGTATGTAACACTGCCATGGGTAGCCTGTAAGACTGCTTAGGTTTATACCAACTAAAACAAATTTGTGTTCTCCCTTCAGGGCTGGGACATAAACCAGGTTTTGCACTCTGGCTTTCTCCTGACAAATTTTGCAGTGCATGACAGTTTTATGTCTAACTCCAGAAGCCACGTTTCCTAGAAAGCAACAATTTTCTGCACCCGTGAGGTCTATGAGAATATCAGCTCCCTGTTTTGTGCACAACGTGTCGCACGAGTCAACTGTCCCAATTGGCACTTAGGACAGTAAGGAGAATTGCAGAAATTGCTACTAAAGTGTAATGACCGTTCCGTCCTCCTCGATACCTCCTCTGGGGATAACCAGGCTGTGCCGGGGATCAGTTTTTAAGGAACTGAGTAATTTGTGAATGTTGCCGTTGCTTTCTCGGCCAGAGTTGTTGTTGAGCACCAGGTCCCTTTGCAGTCTGTGGCTCAGGCTGCTGCCGTTGATTCGAGAGAGGCTGCTGGAAGTAAGGCTGTGCAGTTTAGGAATGTGCTGCGGCTCCAGGCCGCCCTCGATGACGATGTCAGCCTCTTCGTCGCTCTCCATTTCGTCGGGGTGGAAGTTCTGCAGCACGTGGGACGTGGGCAAGCTGTGGTGACTGGCGGTGCTGTCTGTAGACTGGCCAGAGCTCCCGGACATCCTACTGCTCCGAATGATATTGTTCCTCTGGTTGGCCGGCTTGACCGTGATGATGAGATTATGGCTGTTGGCGATCATCATGTCCGTCACTTGGTCGAGGGTCTTTCCCGCCACCTCAATGCCGTTCACTTCCAGCACTTCGTCATTGACGGCCAGCAGCCCCGTGCTCTCTGCCAAGCCCCCGGGCACCATGCGGGAGATGAAGATACCGGGAACTTTCTCCAGTCCGTGCGGGGTGACCCTCACGCTGGTGCCGTCGCGGATGTAGAAGCCCAAGGGTTTCTCGCAGCCGTGCCGGTACAGGCGCACCCTGCGGTGCGTCTCGGGGAGGATGTCCACGTCGATGATGGACGACACGGGCCGGAAGTCGTGCGGCATGCTGATGTTGATGTGCGGCCGCCGCCGCAGGTTGTCGTTGCGCAGCGTCACCAGCGCCTTCTTCTTCCTCGACAGCGTGTTGCTCCCAAAATTGCTGTAGTCCACTTCATCTGAAAGAGAAACGGCACCAAGGTATCGATCAAACTGAATAGTTCCATCTGCAGGGCATTTGCCTCCTAAAATTGGTTCGGTGAACACGCTAATAATAATATGGAAATAATATGGGGGAAAAATAATACAGGAAAAAAATCAAATTAATTCTTCCACTTACTCTGATTTTTGTTTCACTTCATGTCCATCAGCACAACACTCAGAATGAATGAGCTGTTTACAATGACTCCCCATACTTTGCCCATGTTTTGGGGAAAAGAGACTTCTGATTCCCAACTCCTGCTGTCAGCTGTGCAGAATGCAATTACTCGCTGCAAACCTGATACGCCCTCTTAGATGCGAGACTGTATTTTCAGAGCTGCATTGTAATTTTACACACACATCTCAGGTGGGCAAGGAGCATTTACAATTCCTAACCTAAAAATCTGAATTGGGAGCATTTTAATTCCCAATACACAGCCTTAACTGGTAGTAGGCCTTAGGTACAAGCATGAAAGCAAGAATGCAAGAGAATACTTGGATATATTTTCAGCCTAGACTTTTCTAGTACGGCATTTTTGTTAATATGCATCTCTTGGTACATCACTTTTCTCTTTGGAATATTTTACTTCATTTCAGCTGAACTTCACAGCAATAAAAAGCACTTAAAGTGCCAGATAACAACAGGTACTATGCATGCAAGCAGCCTGGCAGAAACAGAAGCAGGGAGAGAGAAACTGCTCTGCTGCCTAGTCTGTATGCTAAGGATCACAGAATGGACATGGATTCACACACACACTCCTGCCCTTGAGAGGAAGATTCATAGGAAAATGCCTTTCTACGACCTGCAGTCTAAGGAGTTGTTTATATATTTCAGTCTTTGTAGCAGTATCTCAAGGGCATGTGCAAAGTGATCACCTTTAATTTGTTCAAGTAAAATATGTTATTCCACATAAGAAGTTCATGTTGTGTTTTGCATAAAAAATACTTAAGACATGAAGTTGTTAGTGTACAAATTGCTCCACTGCATTTCACAATAAAAATACTGTGCATATTTTAAACATAAACCATGCACTAACTGGAAAATTATTTCACTGGGAGTTTAAACATGGCAGCACTCTTCAGATAAACTCACAGACTTTCAGCTTATTCTCCTGTTGAAGATAAGAAGTAAAATCCAAAAGTACAATTACAGAACTGCCACTAAGAATATTGTTTCTTTGACAAATTAACCTTGCAAAGCAAGGTTAAGAAAGTAAGACAATACCTCTACCTGATAAAGGTTGGAGGTAAAAAAAGGTGTTAGTAAAAACAAGCTGATCATTATTTTTATGTCTTGCAAGGTCTTACTTTCAAGCCCTCTTTCAAGACATATTAATGACGTGACATTAAGTTACACTAATTAAAGGACACTAAAAAAAAGTGGTAAGTAGCAACCTGATCTGAGACTTCTTGGAGCAGGGTGCTACATTAGCTGGGCTCCAGAGGTGGTCCCCTCCAGTCTAAATTATACTGGGATCCTACATAGTCTTTTGAGCTGGAAAAAAAAACAGTTTGAAGAGTTCAGAAAGATTATTTCTGCATTCTCCTGTAACTTATTCATGCTGGCTATACTTGTGAGGACATCACAAGGCACCTAGAAGGTCATCCTGAAGAAAAAGTTTCTGTGAAATGAAGAAATTCCTTGGACAGTCTGTTGTGTTTAACTTCACATTCACCTCTTCTCTCTCCTCCCAGGGTGTTCAGAGCTGTACCAACCACACAGGCCCTACTGTGTTATTTGGACTGGTGATACACAGGACTGGAACTCCTTAAAATTGGTATTCACAGCCAAGACAATGCCTATGGAGAGATGGCACCTTCTCAAGTCCACCTGGTGAACAGTCAGTGCAGTGTCTACTCTTTTGAGTGCAGAGGCCAATTGCTGCAGCCAAAGGCAGGTATAATCCCTTTTCTTTCATCAACAGGATCACCATCTACATTCAGCTACTTCTGTTGGATGATTCTGAAGGCTCACAACAAATACCTTTGCCTTGTAAAGTACAGGTGTACAAGAGATGTCTTTCATCATCACAGTCTCCAACACTGCCCAGCTCACCCTCACAAGTCACTGATAAATTTCTGTGACAGTCCTATGAAAACAATTTGGGGATTCAGATTTAGAATCCAAATTCTTCCTCACTTGAAATACAGTGCTGTACAATAGTAGTGCTGTGCCTTAAGGTCCAAGAGAACCTGTATTCCAAAATTTCAGTTTAAGATGGTAATTAAAATGACATGTGGGTTTATGCCATTTATGGCTCTTGTAGTACTGGCAAAAAACCTGAAAACAAAACCTGCATCCCTTAAAGATTCAGAAGATTAGGCAAGTGAGTACACTCTATTGTACTGCAGATAAAATGAAACACATGCCCTGGTTAGCCCTGAAAGCACCCAGGAAACTGTTATCTCCCCCTCTCTCTCTATTAGTATATTAATACTTAATTACTTTAAGGCAAACTTGCAAAAGCTTTACCAAACAATTAATCCGTGAATATTTTCTTTCCCTTAAATTAACAACAACCCAGAGAGGTAATTCTCACAACATGCAAGTCTGTGATGATCAAGCAGTAATGTCACAGGAGAAGCATGATGGTCCTCCTAACACACATAGGTTTTTTTGCCACTTTCTGAAGCACTCCCCTGAGCTGAACCTCCACCAGGGTAATGGCACAAAAGAAGTGGTTCTTTTGTGCTTGTGACCTCCTCACCTGTGCTCAGCCCAGTAACCAGTCTCCCCAGACGATTGCCAGCATTCCTAACCTCTGAACAGCTTCAAAACAATCACCTCTTTCAATAACAAAAAGCCCATCTTACCACAAAAATGCTAACTTTTTCCTCCAAACATGAACCAGGCACAAGCAAGGATTACATTACAAATGATGCAGGTTACCTCCAGCGTGGGACCACTGACTGTTCTGGGATTTAGTATTACAGGACTGGATCACGTTAAGAAAATGAAGTCCACATCCTATTGATGACTGGAGTTTTTGTTTTTAAAACAGTGCCAAGCATTAGTTTCCAACTCTGACTCTAAACAGGATTCTATATGAGGAAGATTATTTCCTAATTTTAACACAAAAAAAACTGTTAAAAGGTATTACAGGTCGGAGAAGTGAGAGCTAACTTGAGGAGCTTTTAACAAAAAATACCAATTAACTTTATTTTCTAGGAAAAAAAATGAAGTTCAGAATACATGTTCCTGGACAATACAGGGATTATTACGTTATTTGAATTCAAGACAAATACTAGCAATTACACTCACCTGAGACATAACTTTAAAATAAGAATAAAAAACCCCAAAACAAACAAAAAAAATCCTGCAGAACAAAACAGCTACCCCTCCATGCTATTTAGAACCACTGCTCTTGCTGCAGGAATAAAGCAAAGTATCTCAACTGAAGTTTAAGATCAGCTGTTGCTGTGGCAGCAAAAAGTTATCAATCCCTTTCATAGTGAAAAGAAAATCTCCTTCTTCACAAGGGAACCAGGAGAAGTTAGACAACATCATTCGGTTTTATCGACTATAGGGTGGTCACACAATGGTGCACTACTCATTTCAGTACTAAACTGCTCAGGTGCTGTGTGTCAGACTGAAATGAAAACTGTACCACTGCATCATTTATGATGACACACTCTTAATGAAGGTCAGCAGCTTGTTAGGTTTTGAGTTTCTCACCATATAGGATTTCAAGCAGGAATGCCACTTTGGCTAAAGGAATTCATTTTGCTTGATGCCAGGTCTCAGGAAAGACTGGAATATACCATATGGAACTAGACAGAGCTCATTTTTCATGTTTCATTTGTTGCAATATCAAATTCTCCTTTTGCAGAGCAAAAGGGATCTATAGAACTCTGCATGTATACTAGCCTGAGAAGTGTCATCAAATGTCACATCTGAGCAGTGCTTGAAGTCCCAAATTTTACAGGGAATCATGTTTTCTTATTTCTCAAATGAGGCCAGAGTTAAATGTTACTTATATACAGGTGACAGGGGGAGAATTAGTCTTTCAGGTCTTGAACATGTCCCTCATTTCTCAGAACAGGCCAGATTATATGGACCATTTTCATGTAAAGGATGCAGTTTTTTCAGGTAAGATTTACTACGAACTGGATGGATAATGCTGGATAACTACTAAACTTTAAAACTTGGACCTGAATTTTACTTGTCCCATAATTTGCTTCCTACTGAAAAATACTGTTCCTGTAAAAAGAGACGAGTAACATAATTTACCACAGTTGGAGAAGAACTCCTGACCTTTTCCATTCTCTCCTCCTTGAATCTGAAACCCAAAGCTACAGAAAAAATATCTCAAACTCTTCTGGCGGCACTGAATATTAATGCTACTCTTTCCCCCAAAAGCTTCAGCTTTCAGTATATTTTAAGAAACATTTTATCTAGCAATGAGTTACACAAAATCTTTTTTATTTTGGCTGCATCTTTTCTGTTAGTATGTGTTTGGTTGGTGGGTGGTTTTGTTTTCTGGGGTTTTTTTTTGGTTAGTGTTGTCACTACCCACCTACCCATAAGGACCTTTCTTTTAGAGAAGATGCACGAACAGATCTCTTCCCGCAGAGATATCCCTGTGCTCAATTCCTTGACAATGGTCATGGTGGTGGTCAAAAACCTATCTGTAAAATCTGTAACCCCTGAGGTACTCTTTAACAATTCTGTAGCCAGCCTGTGACTTTGCAGAACACCTTATACCTTCCTGGTGGGCGTTGTGAATCCTATCATTAAGTCACGCAGGACATAACAGCAGAGCATACTTAAAGGACTATTTATAAGGCAAAGAAAACTTCTTAGAGCATTTGGCTGCAGCCAAGAGAGGATTGCATTTCTTTAATTTACATGAAACAAGAAATTATAGACCTTCTGAAAAAGCCACCAGGAGCACCACTCCCACTGCTTGGACAGCTGCTTTTCATAGGAACTGCCTGCCAGATAAAATACCAAAGCTTAGCCAGATAAGATTGTATAAACAAGCTGAATTCCACAGAGAAGCAGACTGCCAGGCTCCTATAGGAACAGTTCGTTTCAGATTCTACATTTGCAGTGTACATGCACTCATGGCTTATTATTTCCTCTGGGAACTGTGGAACATTAGTTGACAGCTCTGGAAGGTACTTCAAAGACAAAATTACTTCCACTAGGGAGAGCAGCACTTCAGGCAGCTTGGGAAGGAGGCCAATGAGTCATTAATAGAGAAGGGTAACCCCTCCATCCAACAGATCACTATTACTGAGCATTCAAATTAGCAGCAGTCATAAAACCGTTCCAAAGGAACGTGTCATGTTTAACCCTTCTGCCTTTCTGTGTCCCAGCTACAAAACACTGTCCATGCTTCACACAAACTGCAATCAGTTTCTATTTTCTCAGAAAGATCAACACCAGAAGCATTTGTGAAAGCAATTAGACAACAAATAAGCTGGCAGTCTCTCATTTATGACCTGTAAGGCTGACCGCACGCAAAAGGATTTAAGAGGAAACAGATATGAAATGAACTATGACTTGGGGGGAGGCCCAGTGCCAATACTGCTCATCAAGGAGTATTTAATGGGGGGGAAAATAAGGTTATCTGAATGCTAACATTGCATTGTATTTAAAAAATTGGATTTAAAAAAAATCCAGCCGTACTGCTGCCAGCAACATCTGGTTGAACCAATCCAAAAAACCACACTGCAGGTAAAGTAGTTGTAGCTGCTATTCTGTCAAAAATCAAGTAATGTATCCCACACACACACAGACCCACAGAGATACTCACTCCTCTCTCTCCCCTCCTATCACCGTATCAGACTAAACTGCACACAATCTCAACAACATTTAGAAGACTACCTGAATGTCATCGTTTATCTCTAACATTCAGCAGGGCTTTCAAAGCACAAACTAGGCCTAGGGAACTGCAGTTGGGCAAAAGGCAAGCTTCCTTCTCCAGTGATTCAGTACTAGAGAGATCAATTTGCCTTCCTACTTAGGAAGTGTTCATCAGTAAACTGGGATTAAAATCTAACATAAATGTGTAACACAAATGTATCTCTTTACTTCTAACATTTTTATAAACTTATAATATCCTACCTTCTTTCAAGGTTTTGTTCTTTTGTTTCAAGGTTACTTTGTTCTTTGGTTTAGCACATTACAGCAAGCAAAACTAGAACTGCATTACACTTAGGCTCTTTACAGGGTCAGCCATGTGTAAAAATAATTTTTAAGTCAGTTGCCTTGAGGATGGAGACAATCATTCCTTGGGACTTCAGCCTATGCTGCTGGTGTGGCCTCCTGCACTTCTCGCTGCTTGTCATCAGAGGCCACTGTTCCCTCGCTGAACCTCTTCTCTTCCCACCAGGAGGCCTTTTGTTTTTGACTCCCAGCCCTGCTCCAATGGAGCAAAAGCTCGACTTGCAAGTTTGCCCCATCAGGAAATGAGGCCTTTGGAGGAGATAGGTGCTACCAAATTTAAGTAAGGACCCAGGCATGTACCTCCTACAGTTATCCTTGCCCTCAGAAATATCAAACCCCAGCTCCCCAAACTGGCCTGTAAGCCAACGACAGGACTCCAAATTTTGCAGTGAAGGTGAGGATAGTGTTTACTACGATTGTCAGGGTGTTCTTCCTCTAAGTTTGATATGTGACTTCTATCCTATAACATGACAGAAACAGCCCTTCTCCCCTTGTTGCTTTCCACAAACCACATTATGCCAAGGTTACATTATTGCTGCACTAGAAAATTGTGGGGTTTGAGCTTTGGCTTTATTGTCGGGTTTTTTTTAAGTATTAGTTAATCTTTCCCATTTCCTGCAGGAGGTCAGTGGGAAGCTGAGAGAAGTCATGTTTCTGCTGCATTTCTCAGCCATTAATCATCATTATGTTCATCCCAGGTCACAGGTGCTGCTCTGGAGGTTTTGTTGGTGAGATGGTTTCCCAGGGCAGTCAGCAGCAGCAATGGGTTGGTGATGCATGCAGAGAGCAATAGCATCACCTGTAAACAGCTCTCCTGTTGGCCAGAGCCTGACAAAAGAAGCCTGTCACCATGTATCCAACAACTCCCAGCAACCATCAAAAACTGCATTCACTCAGCTGATGCTATCAAAATGGGAGGGCCATCAATCCTATTCAAAGATGCTTAGGGACAAAAAAAAAAATCACCCCAAACCACCACTATCCAACCTGGAATTTCATGCCATCTATTCAGCAAGTCATCATTGTAAACTTTAAGATTTAAAGTTATCAAAAAGCAACTCTTTAATTATTCTATTTCACCCACTCAATTTGTGACCTGCAAACAGCTCTTCTATTCTTTCAGATTAGGCCATTGTGCCAAAGAGGCACAAAGGGAATCTCTTTTTCCAACAGCAAATATGTACATGTTATACAAAACAAAATGATGACCAATCCGCAATAACTCTTATTATGCAGTGCAGATACAAGTAAAATCTTATTAATGACACAAAAAGTGGTAGATTTTATCAAGTGAGTATTGAATATAACTGTTTCCAGATTGTGTCCAAACTGGTAGCAGAAAACAGTTACTTTCTGCACAAGTCCAAAGTGTGGAAGGCACAAAATGTTTACAGATTGAGCCAAAGAGCAAATTCAGGAGAATACCACTCCGTGTTTCACAGCTGCAATATTTGAAAAAACCACCACAAGTAATAAAAAAATTCATCCCAGGATTATATTCATTAGAAATATCAATTTTATACCTCTGATGAGAAACAAAATTTTTGTCTCATACTAGTCTCAGAAGAAGCTGCAACTGAAGCTTGGAAAGGCAGCACAACATTAGGCAGCACAAAGTAAGGATGGTGTATTTACACGATGAGAGTGTTTACACAGCCACAGGTGACAGGAAAAGATTCTGAATGGCTGCAGTACTGAACCTGACCAGAACCATCATCCTATAGACAACGATATTAAAACACAACCTTTTCTTACCTTCAGAGGTAACATGATCAGCATCAAAGACCATTTCACCAGCCCAACAGAGGTGAACCATGCCAGGAAGGCAGGACCTCTGTTACCCAGCTAACACAGCCTGTAGCTCACCCAAGGGAATCTGAATCCAGCCTGGTACTTCACACTCCCTTCTGCTACTTTCTGCCACATACCCTCGCCTTCTCTGCCAAGTGCTCTCATCCTCTCCAGTCTAGGGTGATCCCCTGTCCTCAGCTAAAAGTTAAACTGATAGTGATCAAGAATCTGTTATTAACCCATGCTCAGGCAACTGCTAATTATGTCTCTGTAGCATGCAAGTGGTTTTTCTACTTGAAAGAAAAGATATCCCAGAGCTGGGAGCACTTATTCAAAGGTGACAATAGACATTCAATTGCTGCAAACATTAAATCCGTGGGACACCAGGATACTACCAAAACAGACTGTTTTATGTGCTGAAGTAATTCTTTCTCATGCATTCTTTTGCTGAGTAACACCTTATTCATCCCAAGCTAGTTCAGACAGGCAAGCTAGAAAGTCCTTTTTCACTTATTCTTCTAAACTCCCAGTAAAAATAATTTTTTAAAAAAAACCCACCAGACTGTGGAGAAGTTCATATTTAATGAAGATTTAAATGCCAAAGAAATAAATGGCAATCTCTTCCACACTGTTTATCCTGGATTGTTCTGAAGTTGCCACCAGATCTTCTCAGAGAAAGATGTGTTTTTACGCAGTTAAAATTCTTCTAGGTTGTGTTTTCTCTCTTCAAAAAAAAAGAGGACGCAATAATGTTTTTATAGCTTCACTGTTGTGGTGTGATAATACCACATACATCCTGCAAATGAGGTGGGGGGAGGGAGAGAAAAACATTTGCAGTGCTTTACAAAGCACTTTTCTGGTTCCTGCCGCCAACCCAGTGGATTGTAAACGAAGTCCAGATTCTGCTTCTGATCACGGAATTAAAAAGGCTTCAAAACAAGTGTGGCATAAGAAATTAATTACAACACTTGTCTTTCAAGTCACGACCTCTGGGAGTCTCCCAAACTTTGCTGGCTGGAGTCAGGTTAGTCACAAGACAAACACCCGTCCCGGCAGCTGCAGCCTCTCATCAGCCCCATGCAGCCGCTGCCCCGGATGGCCCGGGCCCTGCGGCACCGGCGGCCTCCCGGATGCACCGGGATGCCCTCCTGGCTGGTGGGACCGGGCAGCTCTGGGAATCCCAGACAGCTGATCTCCCGTGTTCTGGTGAGACAGCAACAGGAGGCGCTGCCCCTGCAGAGACACGTTTTCCAGTCTCCTGCTCCCCAGGCTGGAGCAGGCCGGGGCGGGCAAGAGCAAGCCCGCAGGCAGGAGGAGAAGGAGTGGCACCAAGCCCTGGCAGGAGCAGGTCTGAGCCAGTCATCATCTGCACCAAGGAGTAGGGGCAGCACAACCCCGTGTGTCTGACACAGATGACAGGACTGAAAAGGAGCACCAGGAAGCGAAACAAAACTGTGGGCACCCCACGTGCTGGGGAATGAGGAAGGAGCAACCTCAAAGTGCTGCTCGTGCACAGCAGAAAAGTTGCAAGCACCTACCATATAAATATATTTAATGTTCTGTTTTCTAAGGCAGAGGAGAAGCGAGGTCAAGAGCCCAGTCTGTGACGATTCAAACCGTGACTGTAACACTTCCCAAAGTTGCCAGCACTCTTCCCCCTTCAGAGGACATGGCTGCTCACCTCATGAATGGAAATCATTGCTTCTTCCAGTTACAAACAAAGCAAAAGCCAGTCAGCCCTCTTTCCTGAGGACAGGTTGCAAAGCAGTAAAAGCTGCCTGCAGAGTGCAAAGATTTTTCCTGAATCATCACGACGGCAGAAGCAAAGGCTACTTTTCTTGAGAGCTCAGTCGCTCCTGCAGAGGCTCAGCCCCGTGCCAGGCAGTGCAGAGCTGATGTGCTCTTTAGGGAGAGGCTGGGGAGAACTCCCCACTCGTGGGACAAAATACCAGCCCCACCCCCAATGCACAGCTACCCCCAGCTGAACGCTGCTACTGTGTACCCTGAGCCCCTGGTAAGGAAGGGATGGAAAAAGTCAGTCCAAGAATGACTGCCTGTCTGGGATTTGCCCCAAGCACAGCATCCCTTCAGAGACAAGGACACACAGGCCATCTCAGTGGAGCAAGAAGCTCCACAATATCTTTTTTCCTTCTTTCACCACAACAGTAGATATTTAAAGAACAAAACGTTATCTCACAGTTCTCAGTGTGACATTTATCATAATCCCTGCACTCTTCACACACGTATGGCACATTACTGCGTGGTTCCCATACCCCTGCTGCAATGGTGGCCCTTACCTGGGCTACAGCAGCACGTCACCTCCTTGTTTCCTTTGCTGCCACAACACCATGAAGCAAGAGGGTTATAGCAATGTCCCCACTCCTCTTCCTCAAAACAGAAATTAAGCCTTGCCTAACATACAACTGCCATGGCTTCCACACTTAAAACAAAATCAACTTGTTACTTTTAATGTTAGACTAGCAATAACCTTTGCCGGCCATCATCAGAAAGCAAGAGGCACTTAACTCTCATTCCCAATTCTGTCAGTAAAAACTGCATATTTCACTTAGAAGCAGCTTAAAGGATCATGGTGATTCAGGCAGAAGGATCAGCTGTGTAGAGTTACTGGCTAAGTGATTTCTCCAATATTTTCACAATGCTGTATTCCTTTCTCCATCACTGGCTAGGGCTCCATGCCCAGTTATGTACACAATAATGAAGGGCTGCAGCTTGGGCAAACTTTGCACCTGAGGGGACACCCCAAGAGCTGTGGACGTTCAAAGGACCTGCATACTTGAGAGGCTTAGCCCACAGATGACCACTAACTGGACTGTGAAGTTTCTCTTTTCCTAGAACATTAAGCATTGATCTGCAACACTGAAAAAACAAACAGGAAAAAAAAACCAAAATGCACCACCAATGTTTACACCACTTAAAAAACTTGGCTCCTTTCTTCCAAAAACTTTTGAGATGCTCCATTGTTATGTGTCGTAAGCTAGTGGCTGCCGCACTTTTTCCTTTAAAAAACCTGCTTCTTCCTATGAGCACATGATACAAACAAGGGAGTGGCAGACAGGAAGTGATTATTCAGAAATTAAAGAATTAGATCAGATTCCACGATATCAGAACAAAACATGACACATGGCAAGTGAAGCTGACATTTACTGACTCAAAAGTAAGAAAATTTTTTCTTTATTTACTAAACATAATTCAGGGTTCATGCAAGCATTCTGTCTCCTTACTGAGTATCAGTGTTGGCAACTGCAAGCACCGACATGCCTCCTGGGAGCACAAGTTACTCCACGTATTTCACCAGCAAAGTTACACCAAACACTGAAATACAGACCTCCAGCTTCCACACAAACAAGTTTTTTTTTGCATGAAAATATAACCCTGCCAGTAGCAGCAGTAAGTGATGGCACTGCTGCTCAAGGTTTGACTGGCACGGCTGCTCCAGAGATGCTGAACACAGACACTGTTCAAATTCAGCCCTCATCTCTGTTACTAACAGTCTCCTGCCACAATGAACGGAGGTTCCCAATGCCACGGGTACACCCAGTATTCATGCCACTGGGAATTCCCTTAATGATCTCAGTTTTCCTGTTACACAAGAGATAACAACACTGAGTCATCACCACATTTGCCTGTTAAGTGGCGTTTTGGGAGGTAGGGGCAGACATTTACCTGAAAGAACACACAGCCTTCACAGCCTGATCCCTGCTCTAAGTAAAGTGCACAAATTGTGCTGGGACATGACTTATGCTATCCCTGGAAAAAATAAGTTGTGGCCAGACTACTGCTCTGCAACTCATTAGTGTGGAGTTGCTCCTCCTGGTTTACTACTGTTTTAAGTTCCAGAAAAGACACCTTAAAGAAAAGCATCCCAGACAAGATGTCTAATTACATAACGTCCTTTTCATCTGTGAATCCTGAAGGGCTAAAAATAAAAATTTACTGTTCATGGGAGACTAAGCTCCCATTAGAGTGGTTAAACTAAAAACCTAGGGAATACATCAGAGGTTATGCAAAGCCCATCAGCTTTAAAGGAAAGAGGAGGGATCTGCAGGGTTCAAAGGCAGGAAAGAACAGATGTGGTATGTTAGGACTTATTTTCATTACACTACACAGTTTGTTTCCAAGAATGCTTTCAACAGAAGCATCCTCCCAATACAAAAGACAAGTGCTTGTTAAGCTGACAAGCTTCCATACAAGCCGTGTCCCAGCCCAGAGACAGTGAACTGCTACCAGTAACTTTGGCTCACCACTTTTTTGTCTGCTTCTGAGACCTTTCTCCACCTTCAGTCCCTCGTGGGGCTCTACTGTGAGCAGTCAGTTCACATCTTCACCCCTCATATGAAACAAGAATGAATTAAAAACACCTTCTGCTTTCTTTAGACAAAAGCCCTTTTCCATGTCTTTCCTCACCTCACTTAAACTGCTAGACAGCATCAGGAATTGGCAAGATCTTTAATAATAAGATCAGGCAGTATTACTAAATCCATACTAAGTTCCCACAACAGGAGCCAAATGGTGACCAAGAGAAGAATTTTTATTCGATTATGTGTTCCATCTTCAGAAGAAAAACGTTCCAAGGACACGAAAAGTGAAGACAAATAGCTATATAAAACAAAAACCATGGCTCAAAGGTTGATGTGATTAAAATGTCTTCTTGCTAAGATGCTCCTGGGAGAGATACCAACACTCAGCACTGAGTTGTGCTTTATTTTAATGTATGCTCCTTAACACACTAGCTAATGGAACACCTTATTTACAATCTAACAGCTTGACAAGGTTTTGCAGCTGCAGTGTAGAGACTGTCAACATGAAGAACCAACAACTCACTCTTGGGGTTAAGGAAGTTTCCTTTGTTCTTCTGTTAAGTGTTACAGTCATGCTTAAAAGTGGACAAGAACCAAAGTGCAACACCTTTGTGTTCTGTACAGCATCAGTGTGGGGCACCTCCTGCAGAAACTAAGAACCCAGTACTTCCTCCCATGCTGAAGGACAGATAGAGAGCATCAAAAAGACAGGTTAAACAAGTTCCAAAGTTAACAACACCTGCCCTTAGCTTGGCAGCTAACACCACATTAATTCACAGAGCTGCAGCGAGGAAAACATAAAATAAAACAGAAAAGTAGACATTTTTTTCTGGGCTTCTTTTCCTTAGCCAGGCAGATTGTATTTATCTGCTCAGGTCCAGTTTTTCCTTCTGCGTGAATGCAATTTAACATCCAGATCACCACGCTAAAACTCTTCACAAGACAGCTCATCTTGCCGTTGTCTGTATCAGTTCATTTCACACAAGTCAGGCCTTTGACCATGGCAAGTGAAATGATACATTAGTTGAAAGGAATCCATTTGAACTCTTAAGTGTCCACCTTTTAATACACAGATACAGTATCAGAAGTTTAAGAAAGAAAATTGGAAAGAAGAAAAAGGCTGTGGCTATGAATCACCTGCTTGTCCGGGAAAAAAAAGAAATCTGAAAAATCCAGACACTGAGAGTACCTGACGTATACTGAAAGAGTGGCAAGGCATTCAAGACCAGCTAGGCATTATAGATATCAAAAAGCCAATCAATAGATGGGAGAATCTCATTTGTAACACATATTTCTCCTGTGAAAGCACCACTGTCCTGTTTGGTTTTATGCCTCTCATGTCAGATCAGTCAAAGGCCAATGTAAAGTTAACACGTCAGATTTCACATCATCAGCTTGCCCAAACAGCTGGGAAAGCCGTTTTAGCTGAGCTCTGCTCTTTTGCTCGCTTTAGATTGTTGTGTTAATTAAAAAGTCTTGCTCTTGTGTTACACAGCCCACAGGAAGTGAGGAGGAGATTCCTAACTTCATACTCACGTTAGCCAATAGCTCCCAGCGCTCTCCGCGCTCGCCGTCTGACGGGCTGGGGGAGGACGCTGCGTAGGAGACTCGCACGTTGTGCAGAGTCAGCCCGAGCTCCTTCACAATGGGAGCTTTCTGCCAAACAGCAACATAAAATCCTCCCTAAAACTACAAGCCTGTCTGAGCAAATTTCCCAAACAGAAAGCCAGTCCCGCAAAAATCCATTTGGTAAGCAAAAGGCAGTTGCTAGCTGGGGAGTTACTGGATATAGATGTGTCCCCTTTGGGCTCACCCCAACCCCTAGCCTCACAAGTTAAAAATATTACTATTGTCACCTACAAGCTTAGACTTAAGAATTTCCATCTTGGAAGCACTACAAGGAGTGAGTCACTCTATATACCTTGGCAGTGATTTGCAGGCCAACAGGGAATATGCAGAAGGAAATAATGTCACCAATTGGTGAGGCAGCAGCTATGTTTACCAGCCTTAACAAGCTCGTGTCTCAGCACTTTTAGTTAAGTATGGCCAACAGTGAATCTCCAATTGACAAGTCATGAAACTTTCAAAATAATTTACAACTTAATATGCCTGAAAATTAGAGATCTTCAAAAGTCATCCCAGTCACTGAAGAAAAATACTAGATATTAGAATCACACCAAGTGGTGGATTCTTTTGAATACCATATTGTCCTTGCCTGATCTCTGCAAGGTCTTAAGCAGACCAGGAGACACTGGAAATGCATTCTGCAGGAGGCCAGAGCAGCTGCCACCTTGCCGTGTCTCTGGGAAGCTGGAGGAAGCCTTCACAAACAGAAGCCAGGTGTGGTGGTACAGGGCACCCACAGGGTAACCAGAGCAGCTCAGCACAGACAGGAACAGGATGGGGAGCTGTCAACCTGATCGATTTTGACAGCCTGAGGAAGGTTTAGCTTTCAACAGCTACAGCTGACCGTCATCAAGAATTTGCAAGGTGTGACCAAGCTAGTTAGGAGGCAAAAAAGAATAAACCAAACAAAATAAACCCACACCTCAGCCCATTTTGTACTGGTCAAACTGAGTTTGGAGGGCAATATCAATAAACAAGACACTGAATAATAAGAGGACTGCTTATGGTCAAATGAGATGCTTAATACTGTACAAGGTGGTCCCCATTCACTAGCTAAAGCTTAGAATAAACTGAGAAATTAAGGGTTCTAAACATGTCAGTTGACTCCATAACCTCTAGCAAATTACACCCACGTTACCTGATGAGCAGTGCTAAAGGCACTCGACACAGCACTTAAGGAAGTCTTCCTTACTTCACACCAAATAAACTCTTCGAGTGACTTACTCATGTTCTGAGCTAAAAGTTTACTTCTAAAAAGGGCTAATGGAGATGCACCAACAGCACCTTTTAAGCAACAGTGAGGGGACCAGCACAGAGCCAAGCTTATGTCATGACAGAGTTAGGATGAATGTCAGACCAAAGGCTGTCTAGGAAGCTGTGAGAATACCACTAAGTGGCCACTTGAGAGAAAATGTATTAATGAAGCAAGACCTTTAAGCTGTTTTTTGCCTGCTTCTAACAGATCTATTATCCTCAGAGAATTTATTCTTTCCAGAGCATGCCAACTGCCTTCATGACCAGAAATGCTTTATAAAAAGCTGGACACTTGCATGAGCAGTATCACACGTGACGACTGCATGTTTTCAAAACAGTCTGCAAAAAATGAGAACGCAGACCCCTTCCACTACACTGATTCAGAAATCAGGAGACATATCTTGTCACCTTGCCCCACCCCAAGAAGTTTTACAACTGTCTGTCAATAGACTACATAAACATCCTTTCTAGACTTTTTATTTGTGTGTATTATTGCAAGTCTCTAGGATACTTTCCTTAAGGCCGCAAATGGAAGAAAGCAAACATCAGTACAAATTCTTCCCTCTTTCTCCCTGGAATTTATAGGTGCCTTAAGTAAGACTTAACGTAGGGAACAACAGTTTGACTAAGATGCCTCAAGCCCCAGGTAGTTATCTCCTTCACTGTGTATAATCGATGCCCTATCAGCTGTCAATGGTTAACAGGCAGAAATGAAGGTGTCATGTGCTTTTAACACTGTTACCCCAAAAATGCAAAATAAAAGCCTTGCAAGAACTCATTTTCTTTTAACAAAGTACCAGGTTTCTGCTGCCCACCTGTGAGAGCACTTCAAACATTATTTTCTAAGCCAACAGAACCTGTGTCTTTGCAAACCCAAGGAAGGCAGCCTTACAAGACCTGTGTTCATTTCTTCTCATAAGGAAACAGTTTTCTGAAATACACTTTTAGATTTCCATTTTTGAGGCATCAGCACTTGGGGCAGCAGCAAACTGAAAGTGGCACTTGCAGTTATTGCAGGTTGTATTAGTTGCTCATGCAGATATTAGCTGTCAGCACAGATGTATCAACAATCATAATTATTTGCAGACTCGTTAAAAAAAAAGCCTGCCTTTCTGTAATAGTGTTCTCACTACACCCACTTCAAGAAGTCACTCACACCACAATGGAGATAAACAGATGTGAGTGACCATCTTGATAAAGCATTTACAACCAGAGTAACATGTGAAGTTTGAGAACTTGATTTGGGCAGAATGTTTGCACAGCAAGTTCTCTTTAGATGACTAAGCTGTCACTGAAACTGGCTGAAACTCTGAACCACAATTCTTCTCACAGCGGGCTTTGCCAGCTCTGCTGCCTACTGCCAGTTTTCATCAGCTCAGCAGCAGCTGGCACCACCACCTGACACAACCACTTCCAAATTCAACTTCTGTATCAAGCCTTGCAGTCCAGGGGCAAGATAAGGCAGCCAAGTACAGTAAGAAAATTCAGACTTCTTGCACTGTGGAGCACGATTTAGAATGAGGGAGAAGTTCCTTTTGTTTCTAGGAATTTACACAAGATCAATACTGACGAATTTCTCTCAATTGGTCTAGTAGGGAGAGCCACATGAAAAAAAAGAAGAGATTACTGTGTCAGACTTCTTTCCCTCCTCCAACATTTTTATTTTCCCCTCTTCACATGTCTAATCAAGCATGAAAGCTGTGGTCTCTGTTCCCTCTGCTGTCTCTCTCTGCCAGCAACACAGCCAAGAGATTCTAGCTCTAAAATTTACAGACTGTATTATAACCTGTCAGCACCTCTAACATAAAATTGCCAGATTGCATCCTTCAATTTTCATCAGAAGTCATGCGGTCAGTGGGGGTAGAGAAAGTGGGAGAATTCCTGTTTACTGTTAAACTTGAAAACTTACTTGGGAGGGGACTTCCAATTAAAAGCTAACACCTGATATACCACACCAATTTGTGTCATTAGGACAGATGTTTATCTAAAAAACCAAGCTAAAGTTTGTTGATGAAGAATCATTGCAGAAGGTGACCAGCAACTAACACGAGAGGAATGGGACATGCAGGAAAACATTGCTCAGTGCCTGTTAGGGTAGGAAGTGACACCACAGGAGAGGTGTGACCCTGTCCTCTCAGAGGAAACCCATGCAGAAAGGTGTTCCCTATATCATGCTATTGCACTCCCAAATGTCACTGTCAGGGCTCAGACTCCTATAAGAATTCTGATACTCAACTGCCAGGCATGCACTTACAAAAGCTATGATCTGTCATTTTATTTTAGGACAGGTTTGACTTTGTGATGTTTCATGTTTTAGATGTTGTACCACTTTTACAGGTCCCCTTACAGTTAAACCATGAGCTGTTAGCTGGAGTTGGCTTGCTAAAAGATGCCTCGGACTTGAAGCTCAAACCTGACCACATACAAATGCAGGCAAAGAGTCACTCATTTCCAAGTGTGAGACAGAGAGCAGATCTCATTTCTGCTTCTTCATGGATGGTTGATTTGTACCAACAGCACAGCTCTGCCAAACCCACCCAACAGGCCCAGTGGGAACCCTCCAAGGCTGGCAGCTTCCCAGGCCCATACCTGATCCTTGCTAACTAAACTCCACCCTCAGCTCTTTCATCCTGACAAGACACTGGGTTGTTCAGGATGCCCCCAGCTGATAAGCAAACTCTTTTGGATTACTGCTGATTGTACTAATACAGGCAGCACTTCAGCAGCCGGCTCCACACAACAAAAAGATTGAGGAAGACAAAAACCCGATCAGCACATCAATAAAAAACAGGGCCGTTAACAGATGAACCACCTGGAGAAGCAAATAATTTGTCAGCTATTGGCATGGTTCACTCTGGTCATGCACCAGCTCTTTCTGTCTAGTCTCTCCTGACAGATTTCTTTCAGGGCAGGGACTGGATCCACATATTTGGTACATTGACTCTTCAAAACACAGCACAGAGATCAGTGAAGCTTGTGGAAGACAAAATGCATGCAGAGAAAGCTATGGTTTGAAAACAATCTTCAAAATTTTCCTGTAAAAGGGATGCAATATCTTTCATGTATATAAATGAAAATTACATTCATACATACATACGAACATGCATTTCACAATTTTCAATCACACATTTTCATTTGCTTTGGCCCACTGCTGTCTGGAAGACAGCCACACTGTATTGAACATTCCACAGTTTCCAAGTTTAGACAGAACAGGCCTGAAGACAATCTGGACTCAACCCAAAAAGCAACTTTGCCTCGATTGAACTTTATTGGCAATTCTGATTGTTAAGAGGCAACCTAAGAGAAGGCAAGGCTCATGGCAGTGTCACACTCCGTTTCAGCTGCAGAGAGACTTTCAGTGTGAAAGCCTTGTTCTGTTTTCACCACAAAGGGTAGAAGATAAGCAGTATGGAAAACACATTTGAGAGGCAGTAGGAAAGCAGTATTAATATTGTTCACTTCTGAAGAAGGGCTATGAACAGACATGTGAGTAATGAAGACCACATCCAGTTTGTTGGTAGTTTTGCAGAAAGGACAGATTCAATCCATGAGCAATTCCAGCATGCCTTCATGGTTCAGGCTACAAGTTTGGGTCTCAGACCAAGAATTTTAAACACCTGCTGTACTCAAGCTTCAATTTGGATAAACTTTCTGTCCATACTTCCATCCAGCTTTTGTGGCTAATTCAACTAGCCCATGATTCTATCTCCTCAGGCTGCCCTATGGTGTGCCATCGTGTGACTGTAGCCTGATCTCCAGATTGCTGCAGCAAGCCAAACCCACTCCTGTACCTTTCTCCACTTTGCCAGAGTAGTGGGTTTTTTGGCCAGGTAAGAGCAGCTCCTCCTTCTTGACAGCTCCTGAGCCATCAGGAAGAAGTCACTGCTAGTTCCTGCAGGTCACCAACTACAGTTTTTAGTCTCTCCCCTTGGGACACTAGAAGTTTGGGATTCATCAGGTTAATGAAGTAGCAGTAATGCTGCTGGCAGTTTCACAGACCAGTATTAACATTATTAAGATTATTTTCACTGTAACCTTTTCTTGACTGTGGGATATCAACTGCATGAACTGTTTCTTGTTTTCAGTCCTTGTAGCTACACAAGGAGAAAGTTACAGGCCAAGTCAATTCACCCAGCTCTCTCCTAAAACTTCTACCATAATTAAAATGTTTCCACTTCATTGTCTTCTTGTTTCCTTCCTAAAAAGTTTCCAGAATAACGAAACAAAACAAACCAACCACAAACAAAAATCACAATTTCTGGGAGTACAGAATTATTTAATGCATTTTATGGGCAAGTTTGTAGTAGAAGGCTACCAATTCAGGGCCAGTAATTTATATCAGAGGTTGAAAACATTGGTCCCTGGAGGTAAATATTTCCTATGTTGTCTTAGCTCAAAGGCCTGAGCCTTGCCTGCTCCAAGTTTGGTTTGCAGACTTTGCTTTGGAAAGGATTCTTTTCAAGACCAGAGAGGCCTGTTAAATAAAGTCAAATACACGTCATAGCCCTGTATCAGCTATTTCTGGATGCCTTTACAGCAGTAATCAGCAATCTTATGGATGTTATCACCTGGCCATACAAACACCACCTCAGAAGGAGCTACTGAGGAAGGCAGGCAGGAAATAATGAATTTTGCTTTGGAGATAAGGGAAACACTTGAAGGACCATTAACAAAAATCACAATGATAGCAAGCTAGTAACTGGTTGTTCATCTGTCCTGGCTTCAGAATAAATCTTTGAAACTTGCCTACCAATCCTCAAGCAGCCCCAGGATCAAAAGGACAGTGAAGAACCTCTGCCCTCATCAAGCTCCTTCTGGGAAAAAGACCCGAGCATGTACACACACGCTGGGGCACAGATGACGAGAAGCTCTGCAGAACACTCCCTGAAGCTAGGCCATGTGGCTAACATCAGAGGGGTGATAAACTCTGTGTGAATATATCTGCATAGAAAAGGCCTTTAAAGTCAGACTGCTGGCTGCATGGCTGCTCACTGCCTTGCAGCGAGAAAGAGAAGCTGACCTGTGGATTTACCACTCATGGATGTAACTCCCAAGTTCCCAAACACATGGCTATAAACCGGATTCTGCTCTAAATGTCAGAAATCCTCCCCATCCAATCTGCAAAGAACAGCAGGTTACTTCAGTATGAGCAGAGGAATCTGGAGAACGGACAGTGCCACAGCTCACTCTGACAATCTGCTCAAATTCTGAAAGGACATCTAAAGAAAGGAAGGGTTTGCATCTCATGTTGAGTGAGGTTTGGAGTAAGAGCAGATAAAAAGAGGGTTGCTTGTCCTAGGAGGTTCTGACAGGATCTTAAAGCAATGCTTAGGGTCTGGCCAGCATCACTAACAAAGGCCAGCAGAGCCATGGTGATATGCCAGCAGATGAAAGCAGTTTGTTAAGTGCTACTGTGCAGAGAGCAGAAGCCATCTGAGGATCTGCTGAGCTCACTATAACAGTGGCTATTAGGCGAAAAAATTAACTTCCAGAAAAACAAATGCAAGCACAGCTTGTTATTCAGACTGTCAAGCATATAGATATCCCCTCAGAGTCTGGATTTTACAGCAGAGGCATACAAGGCAACAGCCCAGTGTATACACAGAGAGCCAGAGGCTGTCATGGACACTCAGTCACAGAGATATTTAGAGGAGCACAAAGGGGAAAAAAAAGAAATAATCAAAAAGAACAGAACAGAGGAGAGAGGAAAGAAAACCAGGGTGAGGAGTGGGCTAGTGCTGAGCTAATGACTGCATTACAAGGAGCACTTACCACAAAAAAGAAGCACGAAGAGCATTTACAACAGTCAAAGTCTGTATAGTCCTAGAAGGCTGGCCACAGGGAAAGAAGGTAAGAAAACAAGAGGGTAAGGCTTCAGTTCATGAGGTAGAAAGAGCACTGTGGCCAGCACTGAGAAAAGACAAGATTTATTATTTGGGAGAGGATGGAACCAAAACCAATGCTAAAGACTGAAAGAACTTCTGTTGACTTCTGCTAAGAGACCTACATACGTTTCCTTAGACACCTCACTTCAGTCTGAGATATGCTTTTCTCAAGGAAAAAAGTTTACAATTCACACCACGTGGATGCGAAGTGCTAATTTATTTGTATCCTCTTCTCTTTCCACTGGAGACAGTATTCAGGAAGAAAACCCTATTCCAAACTGACACCAAAATCT
Source organism: Climacteris rufus (assembly GCA_013398175.1). NCBI lineage: Eukaryota > Metazoa > Chordata > Aves > Passeriformes > Climacteridae > Climacteris > Climacteris rufus. The sequence goes on from VZRZ01000984.1 coordinate 442,140, forward strand.
TTCATTTTCACCTCTAGCAAAAGAAAGCTGAAGCTTTTATTGTCAAATGATACATTAAGAACTATAGTTTGTAAGGCATCCGTCTACTGTGACTAGATTTACAGGGCTGCATCATCAGCTGTTGTATATCACCATCACTTCACTGAAGTCTGTGGAGCTGCAGCTGGATCTGCTTCATGAATTTCACTGTTCAAACATCAGCCTGATGGGTTGTCAAGTTGCAGAAAAAAAAATACTCTCAAACTTTCAGAGATTTATCTATTTCCTACCAAGACAGTGAATCCTGACTTCTGGGTTTGGGCAAGTTTTCAAGGTCTGGTCCTCATCTTCCGGAGGCCTTCAAAGACAGCGCCCACCTCGACTGTTCAGCAGCAGCCTTTGCAGCTTTACAGTGTTTGGCATGAGTGCTGAGGTGTCCTCTCTGAGCTCCTCACATCAGCAAGGCAGCAGTCTCCATAATGAAGACTTTCTCCTGGCAACATGCAGACAGTGGATTGCACTGCCCAAAGTCTGCACAGGTGTTCAATGAATAGTGCTTTGTAAGCTCTTTAGCCTACAGGGATAATCTATCACACCATGTCTGCAGACTTCTCCATGAAGACTAAGCAGAGCTTACAAGGAGCCACACCATTTCACTTCAGTGCTGCTGAAAGATGGGAGCATTGCTTAAAACTAGGAAACGATGTGGCATTTCCAACCCAGCAACACATTATGCAAAACAAATTTTGCCTCTACCCTAAAGTCATTTCATGCCTACTCCCCATGCTTCTCCTCTCAGCCACTGAAGTCAGCAAGTTGTACTGCTCCGCTTGTACAGCAGAGCACAAAAACAGTACTAAGGGCAGAGGAGCAGGGGGCTGGACCAGCTGCTGGGCTGCATTCAGCAGAGAATTCTTGTTCCCTGCAAAGATGAGACCACAGAGAAAAATCTCTAACTCCTGCTGCTCTATTCTCTCGAGTAATGCGAGGTGTTGGGAGGAGGGATAAGGCTGGTGGGGGTGGTGGTAAAAGATGATCTCACACGGCTATCAAGAAAAACAGGAGAGAGGGAGAGGAAAGAAAGCACCTGACAGACATGTTAAGAGATGTCTGAACAAGAACAGGGCTGGCCCAAAACCACACCAGTCTCTTGGGAGTTGTGGAAGTAAAAGCAGTTCTGCAACTAAAGGCTTATCAATCACTTGTGTGCGTACGCTCTACTGAACTCCTCAGGAATAAAAGACAGGAATTGAAGGATGACTGTAACAGGCTCTAGACAGGAACAGAAGAGCAAACACAGACAGAAGGGAAAGCATAAGAAGCAGTGCAAAGATGATGTCTGGGAAAAGCCAAGACATACAAAATACCCATATGCCATAACACTGCCTGGAACAATTCTCATCTCACCTCCTTTCAATAACCAGCACCGCACTGCTGACTTCCTTCACATTCCCACCTACATCAGACTCTCCCAAAACATCATTTCTTTTTCAGGAGTGGCAACTGCTGTGCTGCAGCCTATGAAACAAAGCTGGTTGCAGGAAGGATGTAGAGAGTTTTTAGTCAACTTACAAGTTATGCAACTCTGTCAAAAGAGAATACTTCACAGAGCCATTCTGTGGAACAGGATGATGAGAATTAGATACTGAACACAATTAGTTTACTATGCATGTTTGTCTACAATTTTAGCAATCCAGAACAGGGGGTCAGCTTGCTTCCTAGAGAAAAAAATAGGCAAGCCGGATAACACCAGGTTACAGACTTGATCCCGCAAAACACGACACCGCCTTGCGAAAACATATTCCAGCCTAAGCTTGTTTAGGTAATTAAGACAAAAGATCTTCCACCCTACCTTTGCTATAAGGTATTCCAGTACAACTGTACCCAACACTTAGCCTGAAAACATGCCCATTCAAGTTTGGATACTGGATTCAACCCACTGAAAAATTCTTCTGCATAACTTGAAAAACTGAACATACACTTCACTAACAGCTGGATGATTAGTGTTAATCAGGCATTTCACTTCTCTCTCGCTGTCCTTGTAGCCAACGGCTGAAAGGATTCACTATAAAAGCCATTCAATTTATAAAGCTCTGTCACATGATAAATATGGTCATGACTTAAGATTACCACCAAGCCTTTCCCAAGTCAGCACCACCAGACTGACCCATCTCCTGCAGTGCCTGTGCAGTGCAGCCACATCACTCCATGAGTACACATTCCAACTCTTACTCCTGGCAAAATTACTCTGTCCTCACCAGAGCACGATTTACCACGTGCTGTAAGTCCAACATGATGCAGCTATATGCCAGTATTCAGTGCTGCTGGACCACTAAACTGATTTGGTGCTTATTATAGTTCCTTCCAGTTTGAATACAGAGTTCTCTAACAACTCTCCAGACTAGCACAACAGAAGCCTCTCTCATACAGCTCCTCCTCAACCTCGAAGCAAGAGCACTGGAATGGCAGAGTAAGGTATTTGTAAGCTTTCAGGATTGGAAGGAATTTCACAGAGTACATGTGCCCAATCCCCCACTACCACACTCAATATCACAGGGTGCTCTCCTGAAGCAAATGAGATGCTTTTTTCCGCTCTGTGTCCCGGGAAGGCTCACTGAAATCACCGATGCTCCATGGATTAGAGACCACTTGAGTTGCAGCACAGGTGTATTTCTAGTTGGTTCATAAGCATTTATTTTCATGTCAAAACAAGCCTGCAGCTTCTTCACCTCCTTCCCCTTCCACAATCTCACCCATCAGTGCTTCATACATTGACATCTGTAGAACTCCTCCTTATGTGATTCCCTGGCCAGGAGCCAGATTTGGATTGGTACAGCCAGGTCTTTGCAATTTAAGTTTCTATCTTTCTAGCTCTGAATGGTCTGAAGGCATCAGCCTGCCAGGGCCCGGACTGCAAGCAGAAGCATTTCAGAGCTGCTGCTCCATTATTTCACCTATGACAAAGTCAGGAGTTTACAAGAACAGAATAGGAACAGGCATGTTAGTTTGGACAGGTTGGGGCTTGAAAATAAGAGAGGAGGGCATGTCAAGTAAAAAATAAAACAGCACGATTCTCAGAGTTTTATGAGAAACTTACTGAGAAAACATTAATGGTTTTTGCCTAAATTTAAAACTTCACCGTTCACTCTCACAGCAGTTAACAGAAGATAATTAAGTCCTTTGTTTATTGCATTTGCTTATGTTGCTCCTTTTCAGGGGGGTCTGTGGGTTTCTGTTTCTCTCCCCTTGGCTGCCCTGACATTCCATACCACACTAGCCCTGATCATGAAAGACTCCAACAAATCGCTCGAGCATTTTCAAGTAGGTCAAATCAGCATTACCCCCCCCCACTCAATCTGCCCTCCCACACCCCAGGTAAGGCTGTTCATTGTATAAGCACCACCTGCTGAAGGAGCAGACATCACACAACTGACATGTTTCCATAAGATAGTGAGACACCTCCCAGCCACCCATTTTCCTGTGTATTTCCATCAAGGATGGTCTGCCGAGACTCCAGACTTAAAAGAGAAAATAAACAAAAACAAAATAACCAAGTCACAGTTTCACATCAGAAAAACACAATGCTTCTGCAGCAGGTAGTGTGGAGAAGACATTTCCCAGTATCTGACACTGGCCTCCTCCAGATTCCAACAAGTGGAGCCTTCCTAGTCAGCAGAAGTCCCTCACTTCACGGGAGCAAGGGGCTAAGAAGTCAGCTGTGCCGTACAGTCGTGGTCCTGGGAGACTGCTGTGACCTTCAGCGTGAATCTTGCCAGCACAGACATATTTGTGAAGAAATTAAAGCAGCTTTAGCAACACACTGCACAACCACCTACGCATCTTTTGAAGTCACAGCTTGGCTCAAGTGCTGAGGAGACCTATGGAATGCTGGCAAGCAGAAACCGTGGCCAAAACCAGCAAACCAAAGTGGGCATCAGCGTCGGAGGGAAATCAGTGGTTAACACCTGCTGCTCCAAGTCAGACCTGCAAGCAAGTGAGGCTCCAGAGAACAATGTTTCAAAGGCACATACAGGACTTAACCAACTGCTACAGCAAGGATAGAAAACCATTCATTTGGGATGTTTCAAGCACGAAAACCTGTTCGCTTCTTCCCCACCATCAGACACCAAAGGCATTTTCAGTGAACCAGAAATAGGATAAAACCAAAAAATGAATTCTCCCTTCTTCATACAGAGCAGGACAGGGGAAAGCTGCGTTTCTCATTCAGCAGAGGCAGCTGCTGAGGAAGGCAGAGGGCGGAAAGAGCAGTATTGCCAAAATCAGCGAGACAAACATCGGAACAGCTTCAGTTTCTCATCCCCTGCCTGCTGGCAAAGCAGATGCCCTTCTGCCAAGGCACAGGGGAAGGTCAGCCATCACAGAGGTAATTGAAACAGAGATGAACACTGGGGATAGATTTCCTCGAAGAGTCTCATTAGCAGATCAACTAGAGCCTGATCTCCTCCCTCTTTACTATAAAAACATCAAAATATATTCTTTATTAAACTCCACTTGCAAGTGATTTCAGAGAGACTAGGAGAAGGGCACACTTAATAACAAAACATGACTGGAAGGGCCAGACCTGATTTAAAAAGTCAATAAAGAGTGTGTTTTCATTTAAGAAACAAAACTTAGCTGTGGTTTTAATAAAAATCCAACCCTTATTTGTTTTGGAGGAGGAGAAGGGAGATCAGCATGCTGCTTCCTTTGCCTCCCCAGTTTTGAATCCATCTCATCACTCATGGCAACAACAAACAAAATTCAGCTCGTGCCTAAGAGAGGTTTGCTCCTAAATCAAGTGGGAAACCCAGGCATGTGCTGGGTGGGTAAAAAAACCACTTGGAGATTCTTGCATTGCTTCAAAGATTAATCTTACATTTTAATTTTAGACCAGAAGCAGCACAGCAAGATAGGGATTTTGTTTTTAAAGGGCAATTAGAGCCTTCCTCCTCCATTTGTTCTTTCTTTAGAAGAAATATCTCTATTGTCTTGACATTTTGGAAAGGAAAAGCCCCACTGTGAGTGTTTCACAGCAGTTATGAAATGCAGCAACAACACAATATGCAGCCCTAGATTTGTGGTTTTGGTTCTCATTTAGGTGCCCAGCCTGGGCGGTGCAGGCATTAAATAACTTGCCTGACAGCTCAGCTACTGGTCACTTATCTACAGAGAAAATCACTGATGACTGCAAACCAAGATAAACACCCTGATGTGCACAATGGAAGAACTCTGAGAAACAATATACTCTTCCAAAGAGAGCCCACACATGAATGACCCATTGCTTTTACACCTTAGCCACTGCCTCTGCCATAGTCATATCTTAGTGATCAGCCTATTCAAACTCACTTTCCTCATACGGAAGATATAAAAATATTTGGCTTACAGAGCACACACAGACTTAAGAACAAGTTACCCTGGAAGGCATGCTGCCAAATTTGTAGTTTAAAAACATCGGGACAAATGACCATCTACTGAAATGGCATCTGAAGAGCCATCTTAAAAGCTCTTTAATCTCTTATCTCAAGAAGACTTGCCAGTACCAAATGAAACGCAGGCGTGTTGCCTGCTAGCTAAGGTCAAGAGTTCTGCAACACTGTGCTATATGATTTTATCAGGCATGAGAAATGCAGAGCTCCTCACATGTGCCAGCAGCCACCCCACAACATTTGCAGTGAGTGAATTTTCTCACTGTAAAAAGTTCCCTGGGGACATCTCAGATTCTTCAAAATTTTGCTGTTTATGAGGAGCTTGACTTTCACACAGCAAGACTGCAACTTTGTTTCAAAGTCTCAAGGGGAAATTTTGGGCACCTCTAGTCAAGACACAGCAGGAGAGAAGCCCACTGCATTTTTAAAAGCAGGGTCCTTATTAATGCCATACAGCAGTTATCAAAAACAAACCCAGGAATTCCCAGGATTTTCACCTCAGCTTAGGGCTGGAGGAGGTGGGGGGAAGCGTTTGGTATTTGACTCCAGATTTCCCACAGTGATTAAGGTATTTTTAAAAAGTTCCCTGGTAAGACACGAGAGCTGTACTGATCCCATCGATTTCACGCCATGACATTGACAGTAAGACGCCTTCCTGCCAGCAGCTGGCTCTTACTAATCCTCCCATTCAACCTGCTGCAACACGATTTTGCACCCAAGGCCACATGCAAAAGCTCTGGCTCTGGAGCCGAAAAAGAGATGCTGTTAAGCAGGATGAGTTCCACACCTTTCCTTTCTATCCCCATCAATGAACACAAACAATGTTTGATGCCAGATCCCACAGGCCCTGAGATGGAGGCAGCAGCCAGGAAATGCAGCTTTAGAAGTGGGGGCAGAAGCACAGGCTGTAAATCAGGTACAGCCCAGTACAGATGGCCACGAGGTTGCAATGCAGTATAACCTGAATTTTAGATTGAATTAATTCCAAGTCCAGAAGTTCATAGTACATCACTGAAGTGTTTTCTGCTTACTAAATAGAAGAGGCCAAGCAGTCCAGAGTCTGCTGTGAATTCCCCACATCTTACAATCGCTGACTTCGGAAGATCAAGACGTTGAACAGCAGCTTCCAGCATAAGTGAATTCCAGCAGAGACCATCTTAAGAAGCTAACAGAAATGGGGCTGGACAGCAAAAAGTCTAAACCTAAGCAGGTTCAAGGTATTCCAGCCCTTTTCTGCTATAACATACCATGTTTAAATGGAATCAAGTTTTTATGCCTCGATCCAGGGGGGATTTCCTTTTCTAGGACAGAGTAGCATACAATTTCCTTCCCTCATATAAAAGCAGCAAAACTAGGTCTTCTGAAATTAGCCTGATCCAGCAATGCTGGCATTCAATGCTGGCCAAAGAACAAGAGGGAAATTATTAAAAAAAAAAAATTAGCATAATAGTTCACTCAGACACTGCCTTTACACTAAGACTCAGGAAATGGATGGCAGAAGTTTTATTATAACTAGAGGGGGAACATTTTTCTTTAATAATCTCCACAACTGAAGTTAGTCAGGTGTGTCTCCAGCAGACCTAGTCTCAGACACACTGCATAGTCAAAAGATGAAGTCATCGTCAGGGCAAAAACCAGTCTAGCCACCAAAGACAGGCTTTTCTCACAGTCAGCTACTTACAGCAAACATCTGGTGCACCTGAACAGGGCAGAGCATGGCCAACAGCCACAGCAAGCACCAAGCTCCCCAGAAGAGGCAAGATACAGAGCACAAGCTACAAATTCAGTAATGGAGAGCCCTGCAAAAGACCAAATTGCTGAGCTGTGGAACTGCACCATGTTACTGATGAGGGTTTAAGAACACTGACACATATCTGCCTTGGAGCTTCAAAACACAACAACTAGAGAGCCTTTAGTGCATCTCTCTCTCCTGTGTCAGGAGTGCATCCCAACCATGCAGTCACAGGGCAATTAATGGCTGGTTAATGGTTAGAATTGCTTCCCAAGCTGGCCAAATTTAAACATACAACATAATGAACTGATGAGAGGTGTGTGCCATTTAGGACACAGAATCCTTAATTCAGATCAGGTTTTATTTATTTACTATTTATGCCCATCAATAATGTTCCCTCCTCTTCACCTTAGGCAATTCTAAATGTTGGGGGGGAGAAGGAGAGGACAAGAGGGAAGTACAAGCAACATCACAAAATCATGAATGGCCTGGGTTGGAAAGCACCTTAAAGATCATCTAGTTCCAACCTCCACGTCATGGGTAGGCACACCTCCCACTAGACCAGGTTGCTCAGAACTCCATCCAACCTTAAACACTTCCAGGGATGGGGCATCTCTAGCTTCTCTGGGCAACCTGTTCCAGTGTTTCCCTCAAGGAAAGCCAGTACTTCACTTCTAGTGGGACCCATCTTTCTCATGCTGGCTACCCTTTGTAACCCTGTTCTGGGGAAAATCATGCCTCTTCTTCCCCTACTTTATGTTTGATTTTTGTCTTATTTACTCTCCTAACCAGCATTTCAATCTGGGCAAAATATGCTAAGACTGCAACAAAACTATACGGTTATGGTGAAAGGTACACAGGCATCTCGAAATATCTCTGCAGGAGCACACAGCAGCCAAGGAAAACTCCTACCACATACCACCTGTTTGATAAGCAGAGGCTGACAAAGCTCCTCAAGAGACCATTTAGTGCAATTCTCTACAGCGAGACAAAAATCAATTCTTTCACAGGAAGGGAAAATAGCAAGGTGATGAAAAAAGGGCTCCTGACAATGACAATGACTTTCAATGACAGCGTGAAAGGCAGCTATCAGAAACAAAAGCAACATAACACAACAACAAAACCACAAAAAAACCTCACCCACCCAAAAATCCAAACCCACTGAAAGGAAACACAAAAGTCTGCCACACATTTCCACTGGAAAATAGGAGTCTGCAGCCACAGTAAGTCGAGATTCACCATTTCCAGCCTCCCATCTGGGCAGTCTGTCCTTACCACCACACTACTAGAGCTGGCTCTGCACAACCAAATAGTTTGGCCCACTCGAAGCACCCTATAGAACAATGATACAGAAGGTCTCAACATCCAAATTAAAGGTTTACAAAGCTTTTGTTTCAGACCAGGTCTCCTGCCACTGATCAAACACCCAGCACTTCAGGTGAGCCAGGCAGGCTTTGAGAAAGCAGCCTCTGGTTTTGTTTTAGGTAGAAGGAACCTAGCTTACATCTCCTGATGCTGTTCAGCAATGCCAGCCAGTACACAGGGCAGGAAGCAGAGGAAGTCAGGAGGTTTACTTCAGAAGTGCCCTCCTGATACAAACCAAAATATGAAAGTGAGGCATACCAATGCCTTTACCCCACACTAGTATCAGATACCTTTTCTCCCCCTCCCCAATTCATCTGCTCACTTGGGGAAACAACAGAAGGAAAAAGGTTTCCTAAGCCTGTTTTTTGCTGCTCACCTCTGGACCTTCCTTTCATAAGATGAAGGGCTAACAGGGAAAAAAGGATACAGCACACTAAACAGAGGCTCCCCCTGTGCCAAATTGCTTCTCAGATGCCAGTGTGCTAGTTTTATGGAGAATGCATCCCACCACGTTTATCTTCGCAGTGTGTTTGTCTGTCCTGTGCCCTAGTGTGCCATTGACAATGCTGGAGGAAACTACTGACCTGAAGAACAGCTCTGACAGCTATTTTTGAAGAGCTCCCCTGCCACTGACAGCATTGCTTACTAACTGGCTCAAGGCTGAGAGTGGTGAGGGAGGAAGAAGACACTGAACTAAGGAATTCATTGCATGGGCCAGGTGCTGGGCTGCTGCTGGAGCAGGTAGGGAGCCAGTAGCTGGGAAGCAGCAGCCAGGACAAGGACACTGGCACAGAGGGTCCAGCTGAGACCACTTACTGGTAGAGTGGGAGGGGTATCAGCAGCCACTCTGCAAACTCAAGAGCTCCTCAGCTCAGGAACCTCCCCCAAAAAATGAGTATTACCACCAGCTGCACCAGGCTTATGGGCAGTGCTGTGCAGGGCCACAGGCCAAGAAAAGATGGATGCTTTGCTAGGCTGCAGAGTCTGAAAGTACATTTTGGTCCTAATACAACAATCTTACTTTTAAGAAGAGGCTGTCACTTGTGGGAAGCTTTTCCAGAGAATATAAATTAAACAAACACACAAGCACCCACCCCCCTTACATGTCTTGAAGAGCTTCAAGCAATACTGAAAACACTCCCAAAACTTTCAGTTGCTGTCTCAGCTTAATAGCTTAATACAGGACCACATACTTTTTCCTCCTCCCACATACATGTATGTCTTCCCCAGCTTTCCAAAGATCCACCTTTGTCCTCATGAAGATAGGCACAGGTTACACTTCTGGCAGCTGGGGGAACAGGCTGCACAAACCACCCAGCAGATCTGCAGCAACTTCTCACAGCACAAAAGAGTGCTTGAGATAGGGAAGAGGAAAGCACAAAGGGAACAGTGTGCTTTCCTCCAGTTAGGAGATACCAAGTAGGAGTGTTTTTGTTCATTTGAAGGGGAAAAAAACAAATTCTTATTAGTATGCATACTACAATTCTAAGTCTTATGAGCTGCTGTGCAATACTGATCTGAAAGATACTGCCAGGCAAAGAACTGCAGTATGGCAGAAAACTGAGTATAAGTGGAAAAACTCCATCAATTGAATTTTCCTCCTCTTCCTAAGGAGTTCTACACCAACACACTGGCATTTCATTTCCTCCCTCCATCACCACAGTCACTGATGCTCTCAAGGCTGACAGCAATTGCCTGCATGGTTCTCCCCACATGGTTCAGAAAGCAATGACCAGGGTATCTCGGTGCAGGCAAAGGGGGATTCAAATCAAGCTGGCAAACACAGTGAGTAGCAAAGCCAGACCCCTGTGCCTTCAGGAGGGTCTGCTCTCTGCCCTCAAACAGCAGCCTCCTTCAGTCCCACTCCTCACTGAAGCCACCTTTCCTTGTAGTCCCCATGGCTGAGAGTCACCATCAAAGGACTGAGGTTAGCCTCTGGAAACCACCAACTTACTTCCTTCCTGTAATGTATGGTGATAGAGACCATACAAACTTTCCAGGAAAAATCTGCCCCCCGAGGGCATGCATTTGTTCACTGACACCCAGTGACCCTTTTTGCTGCACAGTGATTATTTGAATGCTGGTAAAGAACTGTTCACACCACACACACTAGAAAAATTGAGGTGCAGTAGAACAAATATTTGTTTATAGTATAGTAAATAACTGGTGCAAGCCACACATTGTAAATTCCCCTCCTCCACTTCCTCACCCAGAAAGAGGGCACGGCACAGGGAAAATAAAATAAATACACACAGTTCTGTTAGTTTACCCCCAAAGGACCAAGGCCAACTGCATTGCCCTCCTGGCCACAGTGGATGGCTGCTCTCCCAGCCCACTCCGGACACCAGGCACAGGAATATGAGCTTGGCACCACACTAACCCAGCTATGTGGCTTCTGGAGCAAAACCAGTTCATGTGCAGCCAAGAAAGCAGAGCAGCCAAAATGCAACTGCCTGTACCACTATGCCCTTAGATACTTGAACTGCTTACGTTTCCAGGTTGAATTTTTTTTCCTTGGTAACTATGAAAACCAGACAACTTGCAGAAATGCCTCAGAAGTTGACCACAGGCTCTAGAATGCAAGGGTTTTGCAAATAAAAACACGTGGCACTGTCAGAGCTAAATAAAGCAGCTAAAGTTTACCTAACTAAGAGTATGTTAACTGGAACATGCTTTCTTGGAAATGACTGTTTCATTCTTTGAAGCTACAAGCAGCAGCATGCACCACAGTGCTGTCTCCCCAGCCTGCATGGAGGATATATCCTCTGCTACTTTAATTTTCTGCTCCTTGAATTTTTCCTTGGAAGTCTCCACCCTCAACACCACATTCCCATCTAGCCACCGCCAAGCACTTGGACTAAATTAAGCCAAAAAATCAAAGCCAGCTGATTATTTATTAAACAAACAGGACACATTTTGTCTTTGGTAGAAAGGAGGACTCCTCATTAGTTGCAGACTTCAAACTTCACTTTTGGGGAGGGCAGAGGGAAAGGAAGGAAGCGGTGTTGCACTTTAGGAGAGCACACTGAGAACTTGTTATTTTACTTAAAAGCCATCTGCCTACAAAATGAAACTGTACACACACGTAAGACTTAGCAAGCTGTAAACAAGCTTCAATAGCAACAATCATATTTCAGTGATAATAGCTGGCTTTGATCATGTTTCTTTAGGATAACCCTCCCCTTCAAATCATTTTCAACTCTCTCAACTCCTGTCAAGCCCATCTCCCACATCTGCCGATTAAAAGAAGAAGCAGAAATTGAAATTAATGGGGGTGCAGGGAGCAAGCTAGTGTGCTTTGTTTGTGTGCCAAAAACTTTACCAGGATGCAGAGAGGTCCCTGACAAACAGGGGCCAACAACATGTGCAAATGAAGAAAAGCCAGTTACGTACGTGGAAAGGCATTCCTCAGTTTTTCCAGACAAATTCGGAATACTTTGTTTCCTGTGAGAAAATAAGCATTTGAACTAGAGATCTCCTAATCAGGAAACAGACACATCAGGTATTTCTAGAATGCTAATGAATGTACAGAACAGAGCAGGGATTATCTGCTGCCTGCCTCAGCTGACACCAGGGACTCCCAACATCTGAACTCGCTCCTGCTTTTATTCAAGCCACAGTTTGCAGAAAGATCTTTTGCATGAAAAGAAAAAACAACACGTGAAGTCAGTTCCCAAACGGATACAGAGAGCTACATGTGCAGCTACAGGAAGACAGAGCTTAGAAGCCACTTGCATCAAGGATTGTTTTCTTCTTCTGGTTAGGGAAAAAAGAGAAAACATATCCAAGACAAGAATGTGCAATAAAATCAGATTAAGGAATGTTAGTCACTCCTGGCTTCCCCTCAAAACAGAAGTCAAAAAGTTTCCTCCATTTATTCACAAGATGTCTAAACAGTGAGTCTTGCTGAAAGGACAGGAAAAAAAAAGAAAAACAAAAAGAGAAGAGTGAAAGGAAAGAAAAAAGGTTGCTCTTCTCAACCTACTAATAAGCTTCCACAGTGTTTTTTCTTCATCCATGTGCTAAAAGCCAAAGCAATCCCTGCAGCATCAGCAGGCACCATGGTCAGTGCTGGATCCCAGCCAGCCAAGAGTGCAAATACAGTATTAAATGCATTCATACTTTCCCACTGAGACAAAGCCTGAATAGCCTAACAACTGCTCCATCCCCTGTGCTCCCTCTTCCCAACTAAGCTCTTGATATTGCTCCTAAATACAGATGTCCCTGACTGCTTCCATCTATGTTTACACAAGAAGAGGCTGAGGGTCACAGGGTGGAACAGCTGAGAAGAGCAGGCACATTGCTGCAAACGTGTCCACTCTTCTTCAGATTTGGCTCTGGTACTCAGTGGCTTTGCTTTTGCTGTTCAGCATCCATTTACACAAACACCAGTGTGGTTCTTGGAGAAAGGAGGATTGTAATTGAAACCACCAAAAATAACCACTGGCATACAACACTTGTTATTTAGCACAGACCCCCTTCAGCAGTTTTCACGGTCATGATTCAGCAGACAAAGTGGCAGCACTCCAAAATAAGGTCTCTTTCTCCTTTTTGTGCAAAAAGAACCATGGAGCTGCACAGAGTAGCCTAGGAGAGGACCTCATGCCCCAAGCTTAACCAATTTACCACCACACTGCATTCCAGCCACAAGAGAAAACACAGACTAATGCAGTTGCAGGCAGAGAATTGTGCTAAGCCTTCACAAAGCCTCTCCCATGGAGCCCTTTTTCCCCAGGAGCTAAATGGACCTGGGCTGCTATTCCCAGTAGCTGATGAGTCAAATAACTTCATTATGAAATGCTTGCTTAAGACCAGAGTTGTTATTTAAGGAGCCAGTATCTCACCTGCCTCTCAAGATAATACAGGTACAGGAGACAACACACCCACAACACAGCTCCTCTCTTTACCTACAGAACTGATGTGCTCTGAAGCAGCTTTTGACTGTTTTCAATGTGTCATGCTAGCACAGGAGTTGTTTACTCAACTTTTGCTGAGATAATAAAACTGGACATGTAACACCCTCCCAGCAGTTGCAGAAGGTAGGCAATGTACAGTACAAACCAAAAAAAAAACCAACTGCTGTTAGGTTTATTTGGCTGTTTGTTTAAAAAAATTAATGAATGAAAATTCCTCATCTCAAAGAGGGCCTGGCTGAAAAAATTACTGAATGGATATGTGGATAAATGAAGTGTATGAAGTGATGTTTTTCTGCAATTTTTGCCACACAAAGAGCAGCAGGGAGTAACATATTCCCGAGACTTCTTGTAAATATATTTCAATACAAAAAAAGGATTGTTCACAACACAGTTTCAAAACAGATGAAATAAAACTCCCTTCCTTCCTATAAATCTGTGCTTAAACTTCAGGCATAAGGTACCATATTTAGCATTTCCAGAGGAATGTACACAGAGATGACGATGAGGAAGACGGCTGTGGTTGCAGACTCCCCTTTAAACCTCATCTTTCGCTTTGAAACAGACAAACACACCATGTCTGAAGAGAAGAAGCTGTTTAACAGCTCCCAATTTACACACTTGTTGGGCAAGAGAGTTCCCACAGACACAGAGTTTTTGTCTTGCACTGGTCACACCAGATCCTCTGAGCCGTCAGACACAACCACCTTCATATATGAGGACTCAGAATCTTTTAAGCCAATTTGGAGGAACAGTTCTTCTCCGTGGACTCTTTATAGGGCTTTAATTGAATCTGGCACATCAGCTTTGAACCTCACCATCCTCCACAGGTCCTGGGCTGCCACCTATTCAGTTTGTTACTGGTCATTGCCCCCTTGGGAGGGCTGGGAATCAGGGTACAAATAAAGAGCAGCAGAGAGTAGCAGCAGCATCATGTTGGTGTAGGGAGAGACCGAGAGACAAAACGACAGACAGGAAACAGCTTTTTTAAAAATTGTGGAACAGTGCATCTGACAGGTTTTTTTAACCAAAGTAAACCACTCAGAAATGTATACATGTGTTCTGAGCAGATTACTCATCATAGCTATTTTAAAACTATTAGCTGGCAACTATTTTGCAGCTGATGTGGATTCTCAGTTGAAGGTGCACTAGACAACACACCCAAACCCCTTAGTTTTTTTAACTCGTCATTAAAAACAACCAAGTGGCATGGGATCTAAGTGTCTTAAAAACACCTGATGATTGTTTTCCTCAATAAAAGCTTATCAGACCAGTGCAAAAGCTGCTCACCCAGCTCGTGGGGAGATGATAACAAGTTAGGCATACAACTTGCACATCACAAGAGAAAAAAAAAAAAGCAAGCTTACCACCTCCGGATGTTGGGAAAGCTGGATTCTGCAAGTTGCAAAAGCTCATATGCTTTATCATGGAAATGATTACATTATTCAGGAGTGGCTGGTGGCAGTAAGCATGGCACCACCCTGGAAGATGCATCCCCTGTGCGAACCAGCAGCTGAGCAGTCTTCACTCTTTCACCCTCTGTTTCCAAAAGCAGCATTGTTCTGCAGAGTGAAAAGGAAAGCTCCCCATGGAAGGAAGCACTATGCTGCAAGCAACTTCACGGGCTGTGTTTCAGCAGCTCTACCCTTCCACACCTTACAGCAGATCTTTATTTTACTGACACTCAAGCTGCCAAGGATTGAGTTGAGATTTAGATAAACATAACAACTGTAGGTAAATATTACATGCAAACACTCTGTTTCTTCCAAATGCCAATATTCTCAGTGCCATTGACACTGACAAAATGCTTGAACCATACACTGCACTTTACTATCCAAATTCAACATCCAGCCTCCATGTGATGTCCTCCCTGGTAGGGTTTCTCCAGAAGCCATTCTAGCCAGATTGGGAGATATCAGCTGCCTAAGGCTCTCAAATTGCTGTTTCAGAACAGCTACTGTTTCTGCACTTCTATTTTCAAGCCAGCTGGTTGCAATGCTAAATGCTATAGAGTTAAGCTGATTATTTGTTTTAATATGGTTCATGTTTTAACTACATTAAAAAAAAGTCTTGAGGCAAAAGAACTAGGAAGCAAAGTTTTGCAAACAGAATATGTGTATTTGGAACTGAAGTCCTTAATGGCTTTCTTTTTAAAACCAGTTGGATTTGCCTTTTTCTCCAGTTTCCCCTCTCCATCTTTCCCATAGATGTTTCCTGTGCATTTCCTCTTCCTCCTGCATTTTGAATTTTACTAAAACTTTATGCTTGGGGATAGGTAGATTGTGGAGGAAACCTCAGAGACAGGAAGAGAGCAATCTCAGAACCATCAGACCTCCTGCAAGCTAACAAAGCAGCCAAGTGCACAGCTGCAAGTTCGGTGTCATGTGAGCCCAAAGAGACCCAGACTGCACCTGCACAGGGACAAGAGTTCCCCTTTGATCCTGAATTCTGCCCCAGTGCTCTGCACCAAAGTGCACCAACCTCTGGATCAGCCCACATCCACGTGCACTGTAGCCAAACACTGTGTTCAAGAGGACAGGGTTCACCGCATTGAATAACAAGCATTCCTGATTTATTTTAGGCTGCATGAAAGCTAATAATATAAGCAAATCTTATGTTTGCCTTGAAACAGTACAAACACCAAGAGTCAGGGAACAATGTCTCAGCAAGACAGCAGGAACCAAATGTGAGTAATCACAGAATCACAGAACAGTTTGGGTTGGAAGGCAGCTCTAAAGGTCATCGAGTCCAATCTCCCTGCACCGAGTGGGAACACAGACCCCATAACCGCGTGGCACACAGCACGAACACGCTCTGCTCTGTAAGCCCTGCCACTCCACAGGAGCTGACACTGCCCTGTCACACAAGAGGGATGCAAGGCCATGCCAGAGCCTTTGTACATTTTACAGACATGGGACTGTAGCAAGCTGCCTTTTCCAACCTTTGGATCTCAACACAACCTTAGAAATACCTCTAGCAACATTCCCTCCACAGCAATCCCTCCTCAGCAGGGATGCAACCTCTGCTTGTTACTTCTACGTGCAAGCAGCTATCCAGCAACTTATGTTACTGACACTGAAATGCCTTGTAGTGCCAGGAGGTTTCTAAGGAGACATGGTTTACTGGTATTGCTCAATTCACACCAGTCCTGAGAGCCCACCATTCAGCTGGCAAGCAGCCTAGCTAACCTAGGTTATGCTAACAGGGAAGCAATTCCCTCTCATGGCTGCTGCTGCTGCACATACGTAAGTATCTTAATCACACTGATTTCTTTCAGCTCTCTTGGGACATCCACATGGGACTGAAGTGGTCTGAAACAGAGGCAATAACATTTCTGAAGACAGATGGAGCTCGTAACTCTGATTTTCCAAGATAAGCACACACCCATAAACCAGACCAACAAGACTCAGGAGCATGCTACCCACACACTGTATGACACCCATCACGGTAGAAAGGCACCTGCATCACACTCTCCAGCTCCAGGACTTCCTCATGATGCAATGCAGCTCTGGGATCTCAGGATGCAACTGCTGAGAGGAAGGGTGTAGAACATCGCCACCACTTACCAGCTCAACAGGGACCAAATGAGGTAGAGTGCTAAAAAAAACACTCAGGGAAATTATTATTGCAGGCATTCAGTCAGAGGCAGAATGAGTCAGTTGCAGGGATGCTCTCCATACGGTCTGGTGATCACCACTGGTGATGGCCACTGTAAGACAGGGCTTTGTGCACACCTCCAACAACATCCGTCCTCTTGCTCACCACCACCGTGTGCTTGCCAGAGCTGATGCAGATGACACGTACCCTTGCTGAGGGGTCATCTGAGCAAAGGAAGACAAGTTTGTTGTGGCAAGCTGTTTCCTGTGATCTGCAACCCATGAGCTGGCTCCTGCGGCCAGCTGCTTCTGGGAATGTTTCAGAGACAGGAGATGGGTTCTGAGGTGCTGCCAAGCCACTTTGCCCACAGCAGCACATGTTAAAACATCACAGATATCCAGTCTGCAGTTTCTCCTAAAGCTCCCCCCTCTCCTCTCCATCCCTTCTAGATGACATGGCTTGCCTGTGAGATGAGCTTAAGAACCTCCCTGCAAGCCAGAGTGCCCAGCAGCGCTTGTACAACAGAGCAGCCAACAGCAAAGAATGACCTCTAGCACAGACCCTCTACTACAACCCACAGGTACCACACTTCTTCCTTACTCAGCACATCCCCTGCCAAGTGACTGGAAACTGTGCATGTGGCAGGGGGAAGTGTGCCATGCTATGGCAGCCAAGTACATCAAGGAAGGAGAAATTAAATCCCACTTACAGCAAAATGCAGCACAGGGAGCTAGTGTTCTTCTAGGGGGCAGGCTGGGACCTCAGGACAACCTGCAGACAGCTATTCAATTCCTCTCTATGAGGGCAAGAAATGTTAACAGAATGCTGCCAAGAGCTGCCAGGTAATGCTGTCACATTGCCTTTGAAGTCAGCCAAAAAAACAGGGAAGGGGAAATTCCACAATACTATCACCAGCACCTTTGCATCCACAAGCAAAAGGCAAGAGACCTGAACAGAAGATTGAAGTTAAATAAAAAAGTTTCCTGTTTTTCAGAGTCACGGTCCATTGCAAGCACAGATACCTTGATGAGGTCAGAAAGGCACCAGACACACAATTACTGAAATCAACTAAAAAATATAATCTGATGTGCCTCTGGGCTTGGTCGATTTACACAAGAGGTGTTAGCCAGATCTAGCAAAAACCACGACCAGTATTAGCATTTTCAGTCACCCATGCACATGTTAAGCTCACTAGCAGATCACTGTTTGGCCTCAATTATTGTCCATCCAGGGGAAACACTTGGAAACTCGGGATACAACGTTTCAGGTACAAGCTGATAAATGCAGATATCATGTGGTTATCCATGCAGAAAAGTAACTCCCTCATGAAAGAGCCTCATGGATGAAGAAGCAACTTTTGAACCATAGCACTGTATGACCCAAGCTCAGTTTAACACCGGAAACAAGGATGTCACATTTTGTGAGCAATACAGATAAATCCTGTACCAGAATTTGATGCATAAACGTTGACTCCCTATATGCTGCCCTCTCCTCTCTAACATGCAGAGATTTTAAAAACAATGAGAACATTGCATCAGTGTCCAGTGCACTTTTAAGTGACTGAAGAATAATGCAGTCAGTCCTCTTGCTATTTATATTCTGTCTCAGCTGAGAATCGTACTGAAACAAAATTATTAACACTACTTGTTGCATATTGTACTCCAAATGTGCTGTGCTCTTTCCCGCCCCCCCCCACAAAGGATAAGGCATGTTAGAATTATGCTGCTTCAAGGAATGCAAGTTTAGGAAATTCCATTTTTTTCTTTTTATTAGCCACAAAGGCACTACCCTTGGACTTATTTATGGGCTCAATTATAAAGCATTCATTTATTCACTCAGAGTCAGAAAGAATTCCTCCCAAACTGCAAGAAACTTTATGGTTTTCTGATTAACACAACACGTTTCGTTAATACAACAGGTTTTCCTCCCCTTTACTCATGTCAGCTGCATTTAAAACTAGACCTTAGTAAGTACACAAAAGCAAAAATGCAGAGATTACATTATTTTGTACACAAAAACACTGCATCATACTAATAAAACTACCAAATTGCTTGGCAGAATGAAAACAAAGCCACAATAAACCAGGCTAATAAAGTGAACAAACGGGTTGCCACCAGTGTCCATCCCAAGGTCATAACTAACAGACCTCCTCTTATGACACCTCAGTCAAACCCAGGGATGAGGGAAACAGCTGTAGCCCTTTTCAAATCCTCAGCTGGTAACTCAGCTTTAAAGGAAACAGTTGTGTTCACCTACAGCACAAAGGCTGTCTCAGAGCTTGCCACTGCCAGCAGCTGGGTAGCCTTGCAGTGCTGCTGCAGAGATGGAGCTTTTCCTCAACTCCACTGGATTCCAGTTCTGATCTCCAAAGACATCAGACAGTACAGCATTTCTTATTCATATATGAATTCAAATGAAATAATCATTCTTCTTCAAAGCCTCACAATGTTGTTTGGTTTTTTAAAATTCTCAAGTAATTTATTATTTCTAATGCAAAGGGATAATCAGAGAAGAAAACGAACTGGTCCAAGACTCATGGTAAAAGGTCAATTCTCCTCACTAATTGTTCCATATCTGTTCTGTCACTGCTGCCAATACTCTCCAAGTGCTGGGAATAAAACAGTGGCAGCACTTGGGTGCTTTCACCTAACACATTCTCCTGCCCAGGGAACAACAGCATTGCAGAGCCACTAAAAAACTAAGGTAAGGAATAAAAAGCCGAGAGCTGGAGAAAAGAAAGAGCCATGCATGGGAGAAAGAAGCAGAGGAGAAAAAAAATACAAGAAAACTGGGGGTGGCAGGGGAGATGAGTGGTGTAGAAGTTGTTCACGTGGAGCTTTTAGAGGTTACTTAATATCAGCATATGGCAGGGGACTGAAGAGCAAGAACAACAGCGAAGTTTTCTAGGTTAATAGTTTCCTTAATATTCCCACAGGATCCTTCACTACTCTAAACATAGAACAGAGGAAAAAATAAGATCCAAGCAGATCATCATCAGGGGCAGGTTCAAGTAAGGGTTCTTTCTACCTCCCCCAAACTGCTTTCTCTCTTGTAGCTGAAAAATATCCAGAGTTCTTACACAGTATTAATGCTGACATATTTAAATTTGAAACATGGAATCCCAACAACACAGGCAGACTGAAGACAAAAGAGAAGGTTCCAGGCACTTAAAAAAAAAATAGTTTGAGTGGAGTTATATTTGTTGAACTATATTTGCAGTTAATTTTTCAATGCCTACTACAAACACCTAGCAGAAATACCCTTTGCCGCAGGCTTGTTTTCAGTGCAGGAGTCTATCAGTTAAGTTGTCCTAAGATCTTTAATGTATTTAAGGGTTTAGAGTACTTCAAAAATTTAGCAGAAAGCCTATTTGTGAAGGCCTGAATCTTCAGTTAATGTTTGTATTTGCACTGTGCTGTCTATCTTCATTCACTACATGAAAACTACTCGAAGCTTGTGGGGCCTTGTCAGGTAAAATCCGGTGTCAAAGAAGAGACTGTCCACTCTCATTATTATCTGCACATTATACTTGTTCCCATCACTTACAGAAGGGAAATGACAACTAAGCACCACAGGAAAAAACCTGAGCCACGAGCAGGAAACAGAATCTCTTGTTTTGACTACTAAGGTAAGAAAAGATAAATAGTGGAAAATCCCCCTCATAGGGACTGTAACAGAAGTGGATCATTTCACAAGTCTTCCTCACCACTTTTTATACAGCCACGCCACTTGTCAGAGTAGCTTTACTATCTTAAATAAAAAGGATCAGACTAAGGAAGGAAACAAGAAATAGCATTACTTGAGACTATCTTTGAGTAGTTATAATTGGGGAGTTCTTGTATTTTGTTTTTTTTAAGTACTCTCAGGGCAGCAATCCACAACTGCAAGACAACAAACAGAAGTCTGGAGAGACAGAAGAGTGTTTATTTCCTTGTTGTTACATGGGTTACAAACTGAAGCTAGGCATGGAGTTGAGCAGAGGTTCCTATTAAAGGCTGCCTGAGTTCCCACTGTAAACAAGTTCCTTTAGCCTAAATTCAGCACAATATGTGGTGCTGGTACCAGCCTGACACAATTTTTAAGGAGCATCAACTGCTAAAGTCTACTTTCATTACTAATGGATTTGGTTTTGTGTATTTATTATTGAGTGATTAAACACTGAAACTGAAAACAAATGTAGCTTTAACACAGAAGTGCAAAAAAATGTTTAGTGTTTTTGCCAGGGTTCTGTTCTGTGCTTACTGTGCACTGCAACTACAAATATTTATGCAGAGCATATTCCTGTTACGGTTCCCACTATCAGCTATAGACTAAGGCCACAAAGCCTATCTGTAGGCTCTGCTATTTCCACAGGCTTTCCCCCTCTTCCACTGAAATTTCTTGCATAGCAGATGTTCTGGTTACAGTTAAAAGTAACTGGTAATGAAAATCAAATATCCTCACACCCTAAAAATGGAGTTTTCAAAGAGAAGGAGAGAAGCAGACTCACACTGGCTCTGCTCAAGCATGAAGTATCACTAACCATGACAGCAACAAAATCCAAGCCTGTTTTTTGTTTGTCTGACAAGCCAGATTAAAAACTTTATGTTTTCAAAGTTGCTTAATAAACTAGTAGAAAGATAATGATTACCCAGTCTCATCATTTGCACATGAAAGGTGAAACAGAGAAGTTACAGTAATTTGTTGCCAGACTTCACTGGAACAAACAGCTGCATTTTACTTATCTTCAAATATCAAAGAACTTGAGTAGGACAAAGATTACTTGGCTTGACAAGCTTTCAAAGACCCCTCCAGCTCAAAAACAGAGATGTTTCTGAAGAAAATCATGAAAGGATTTAATTTAAGCCTAGCAGCAATTCCTATTATACCAGCACAAAGTTTACCACCATCTTCTAATCTTGTCAAGGCTAAGACAAGATGCTTTGCCTCCTTTCCAAATACAGCGGAGTTGCACATTTCCAAAGGCTAGAAGCAGACAAGTTCTTCCTCCCAGGAAGCAGAGGCTTCATAGCAGTATTAAGCTGCTTTAAATCTGCCAATCTGATGCTAGCTCCTCAGTCAAACACTTGTTTTCTGCCAAAGAGCTGGCTCAGGGAGCTCAGCCACTGGGTCACAGTGGTGCCAGGGCAGAGCAGACAGGGCAGCAGCCCTGGGACAGTCTGACCACAGCAGAGCCCCATCCTCCAGGGCACCCATGAGCTACACCGAGTGTCAGCAGAGTCTTCTTCACCCTCCTACCCTCCTTATACAGGAGCAGATAAACTGAAGACCTCGAGTCACCTTCTCCGCACCTTCAATTTATTTTATTCCCTCACACTCCTAGAAGACCATCGTGAAAATCTGCTCAGCTCAACCAAAAGGAAGACCAAAAGGAGTTCAGTATTTTCCCCTTAATATGTGCTGCAACCTGCTTTATTATTTAATATATCAAATACCTTTGCCAAGAACAGTAAAATCACATTGTTCTTGTTTGGAAATACATTTTGAAAAGGCAAGTAAACGCCTGTGCTGTAAAACAAACAGAAGGGTTACTGAAGAACCAAAAAGAGAATGTGAAAGAATTGAACTCAAACTTCTGTAACTGTACCCACTCTAGAAGGCTGAGCAGAGAGTTAAAAATTTTAGGTAGCTGGAAATAGCTGCTGCCTCAAAGGCAGTTTTTGTGTTTAAACACATGTGGTTAGACAGCCAACAACCATTCCTGGGGATTATCTGCTCAGAGTATGAAAGACAATAAAACAACCCACCACTGGTTTTTCAGTCAGACCTGGGCATGATTCCCATTAGCACATTTTTATTTTAAAACTGAGTATTATTGCTCTGATTTTATAATACAAGAAAGGTAAGCACAGATGTTGGTACTTAGAGCTGAACAACACTTTGCCAGGTAAATAACAATTTGCAGAGTTATGAGCTGCTTCTGAACATGCACAAATATACTGCATGGCACAGCAGTTTAAATACATTAGTCACTGTATGCAGTTGCACAAAAACAGCATCTTCCAAACTTTAAATTAAAACAAGCTGAATCCAAAACCCAACCAGGTAAATGCACATTTTTCCCCTGTTGATTTTGGATCAAGCTTTAAGTGAGAACTGATGGTAGACAGCAGTTCTAACCACCCAAGGAGGAAAGTGATGACTGGTGCTCAGTGCTGGTTTACTATTACAGCAATGGACTATTAAAAAATACATCTGCAAAAGAAAAGACACTTGTACCAAGTTTCTGAAGATGATACTTGATGGCTATTTACACACTATCAGTTTTCAGACTGCAAAATGCAAGACAATACAGGTATCAGAAGTTATCAGCCTTCAACTTCCATCTATATCAATTAACAGCTGCAGTTCATTTGTGGCATTTAATAATTTATGATGCAAGGCCCTGCTCCATTTAGCTTTAGAGTGTGGTTTAGGATAGTTGCTATTAGAATGCTCTTCAACTTGTTCAGATTTTTTTTTTTTTGCCTTTCATGTTCCTGCAATAAGTGTAATGTTTGACAAAGTTAACCTGAAATACAGATTTGGCACCTGACACTTTAGTGCTTCACCTGTCTCCTACTTCCAAGACACTTACAATGAAAGCATTTAAACCTTTAGAAAGCTTTAAAATTAACTTTATTGATGGAAAGACTGTGAAATGTATCTAGAATTTGCTTTAGGATTGACAAAGTGCCCCCCCATTAATTAACTTTTGTTATTTTTATAGAATCAGAACATACCTCCTGTTGTGATGGGGACAAAACAAAAAGGCTTCTCAGGAGAGTTCATCTGAGCTCACTCTGGGACCAAGATGAGACCTAACAGGCTGTGCACTACCCCTCTCTCACCTGCTTTGCAACTTGAGCTATAGCAGATTCTTTGTTACTGCCCATGCAAACACTATAAACCCTGATGACTGGTAGGAAGTGAAGGTCTGGTCATCAGCAGCCTTCAGCATTTCTCCCAGAATTATAATAATTAGCCAGGATTTGCAGTGGTGTGCTCACTTAATCACTCTGTTCATTCTGCTTGCTATACCTCAGCATCTTGGTCCTAAATACACCACTTGGAATGAAAGAAACCCTGGGGGAAAAAAGCACTGCACAGAGCTCTTGCAGGATGATCAGCATGTTCATTTTACCACACTTCCCCGAGTTTCTAAATTTTCAAGGCTGAACACACCATGCAACCCGAGCAAAAGAGGAGACATTCTGAAATCTTTTACTATGTAGACCTCCACTTACATCCTTACACCCACTTGCAAAGTTCAAGGAGTCATTTCAGGCAGGTTTACAATGAAGAAGTCATCATAATTCTGCTATTTATTCCATTCCATTTAGGATCCTCCAATACAAATCAGTATGAACACATACTGTGCCTCTGTGAGACAGGCATTAAAGCAAGATTAAATAGAATTAAATTATTATCAAATCCTACAAGAAATAATGTAATGCATTCACAGTATGTAACACTAACTCCTTTCAGTTTTTCTGTACTATATTTCTGCTTGAAGTCATACCTTACACTTAAATATTTTTGCAGTATGCAAGAGATTGTCTCAAGTGCTATAGTTTAAATCAGACACAGAACAGTCTTGAAAAAATGATGACCAACTGCATCATCAGATAAGCTCTTTTTTTATGGAGGTCTTGGCTAAAATACAAGAGTTCAGTTATTATGGAGCAAGTCAAATACATCCTTAAGTTCTTGCATTGTTCTAAGGTCTTTGGGACATCCATCCCTTCCAGAGCAGCAGGCACCTTCCAGAGAGAATTCTGTGTATGTCTGGTATCAGTTATAGCTGAGTGAACAAATCCTCAGGCTCAAAGCATCAGTTGATATAAATCACTACTGTACTAACAAAGTCAAAAGAGCAACATCAGTTTACAACACAGGACATAACCCATACTTGCAGCCTGGGAAAGCAAGTCAAAGGAAAACTGCCTTTCTTTTTATAGCCTGGTTCTCTAATTAGGATTTTTGTCTGCACTGTAATTTAGCATTGGAGGAAAAAAAAAAAAAAGAACAACATATACTTTCAGCAGACAAATCATTATGAGATACAAAAACTTGCTATAGCTGAATTTACTCAAACACAACTTGCAAATGTCCAGATTCTTCAAGACCCAAAAACTATGAACAGCAATTGCTGCAAGCACAACTTGGAATAACAATTCTAGTCCTTATTAAAATGGCTGGCTAATAAGCACAGACATCCCCTGACTGGGATGGGAACAGCTACTGTGATCCTGAAAAATCTGGGCCTCAAGAGATTTGGAAAAAAACAAAAATAAAAAAAAAGGAGAAAGTGGAATAAAACAGCCATCCTACACCTGGACACCAAGAAGAGTCCAAACTACAAAATTGCTGCTTGATTATTGTGCAAAGACTAAGTTACCTATTCTGCCACTCTGAGAACAAATATGCTTTAAGTGTTTTAACATTATTGTGTAACTGACTTGACAAGAGAAAAGATAACTCAGCTCTAAGCTGGGAAAACAGACAGGATGACTAATCATGCTGTTGATACACAGTTTGCTCTGCTAGAAAAAAAGACCTGACCTTCAACTGTTAAGTCCTTCTATCCCTGCATACTTCTGCCCAGCTCCCTCACACTCTCCCCCTACTCCACAACACCGAGAACAACGTTTGGCAGCCACCTCCCAGGACTACTGCCACTGAAAAGCAGAGACCCCTGATCCAAGAACCTAGAGAGCCCATGCTCTGTAGCCTCCTTCAAAGGCCCAGGAGAGTATTGCCCTCACATTTTACTAGCATCCCTGCCTCCCTAATTTCCTGCCTCTGAAGTCAGAATTGAGGGTGTGAGCTGAAGCACTGCAGGCACACCACATTCCCCTGCATGGCACAATGATTCCTTGGTGCTAGTCACCTTGTTCTCTTGTGCAGCTCTCCAACAGAAGGACTGGTCTGAAGACAGACAAAACAGCCATAAAGAAAAGGGGGGAAAAAATGAAGATCTCACCTTCATTCTTGAAGGGAAAAATTTCTAAAGGCTTCGTCTAAGCAAAGGAAACAGACATGACCATCCGCAAGTATGAAGCTCAAATGTTAACCTCAGGAGTCCCTTATGAAAGTTATCACTAAGCAAAGGGATGGGCCAGAATTTACTGTTCCTTTCAGCTTTATAGAGGGAAAACGTGTGCTGGGAAAGCTTTCAGGCTTTGCCACACGTGAGGAAGCATAAGCCTGTGCTCCCTTCCTGTATGAGCTTTCTTACTTGTCAGCAGGACTCTTCTCACTGAGCAACAGCTAAAAGAAAAGCTTTTTAAAAAGGAAATAATGTTCTTTTCCAGTAACATTAAAAGTTATAAACCTTCACAACTAGCACACTTCTCCCAGAAGAGGAGGGAGCATTTTTTCTTTACGTAGTCAAAAGTTCTCAGATTTGCCTGCTTCTGTGATCAGCATTTCAGTGGCAACACATCCCAGTTCAGAGCTAGGGATACCCAGTGGCTTCAGCAGCCTGTCCAAAGCAGAGCAAGGACAACTGTGTTCTGAACAGGATTGATGCAGAGTCATGAATAAACTCAAACTGAAGTAGGCATGAAAAGCCATGCCAAGGATTTCTCATGACCTGACCCACCACGAACACTCACAAGCTCTAAAGGCATTGCAGTAAGACATAATAGAATTTGTGATCCACTTTTGCATTTTCTACACAAGAAGGAAGAGCAAGTCCTCTCCCATAGACATTTCCGCTCACCTGACAGACACACCAACTAAACAATCTGCTCCAAACCCTCTTCTCAATTGTCTCCTTGAGCATCTATAAATCACATCTAAAAGGTGGAAGCCAACATGCTCTGAATGGACAAGAGCCACACAGCCCTGTATGTATCTGATGACACCAAGGTGAACCATACACTACACCAGCTCATGCCAATGAGCAGGCTGGAGCCTCCTGCTAGATCCATATCAGTACACAGCAAGAGTCCAGGCCAAAAAAAGCTACATGACTGCTCAAAGTCTTAGATCAAGTCTTGTTTCTGAACCTGTTGTTGATGAGACTTTAATTCTTCAAGCCCTGTGCTGTAAATCACTACACGGCCGAAAAAAAAGAAACTGTGGAGGAAGTGTTAACACAGTGTTAGGTTTCCCTGGAATTTAAGGAACTCTGGGGGGAAGACACCTTGTTATAAAACACAATGGTCTTCTGGAGCAACTGCCAAACACGGTCCTTAAGGAGAACAGCACACAGGCCACTTAAACCTGATGTCATATTGATATTTGGGCAATTCTGCCCAAAGTTTGCTTGATGACTTAAAATGGGAAGAATCAGCAGTCCTTAGTGCAATGACAAGAGGGAAAAAAAAAAAAATCACCATTTGCCTGTTTACCAGGTTAAAAAAGTCAAACAAGATGTCATTTGTGACAACAATTTTTTCCTTTCAAAACTACACATCTGTGTGCATTCACACATTACTTGGCACAAATAACTTGGGTATGACACTGACTATCAAGATGGAGAGATAAGACTTCTAAATGTGAAGCAGTAGTACCAGGATCCCACTCCCTCCTCACAGCTCCCTCAACCAAGTGGAGTGGTGCACTTAGCATGCTCAACACGACATGGTACCAGCAGCACAAGGTACACTCCCTTCAGAAAACAAGGGGCTCATGGTGATTCTCAGTATTTTATCCTTCTAACACCTTCCAGGCAGAAATACAGTCCCTCTACCTGCCACGAAGCCATGCCATTCCTGCAAGCTGCAACGAAGTGCTCAAGGGGAGGAGCAAGATGAGTCCTAGATGCTTCTTACATAATATCAGCCCTTAAATGGGTGCCCCAAATTTCAGCCTTTAAATGGTGCCCTAGCCCACTTCAAGGCACTGAAATGAAACTGCATCTTACCTTGTCTTTGGATAAAAACCCTGAGCAGTGGGTGAGCACTTGAAACAGCCTTGAAGAAGTTGTCATCGTTATTGATAGGGAGAAGGTCTCCGTGCACGTCAGCATAGCCGATCATCACTTCCAGGTTGGCTATGTGATGGATGTGAAGAATCAGCTTGTAGAAGTCTTCAAACTTTCCTGGCTTGTAGCGATCCAGAGAGAACCTTCTGAACTCTGCCCCAAACTGCAAGAGAAAGCAAACAGAGCATCAGCAGATGTGTCACCACAGGCCAATGCTCCAGCTTGGCGTTTGAACACCACCTCTCTCTTTTCACAGAGTCAGAGAGCCACGGAATCAATCAGGATGGAAAAGACCTCTGCGATCATCGAGTCCAACTGACACAATTCCAACCTATTCCATGGTGAATAGAGTCACATGTTGGTGCTTATTAATCTACAGATGGCCTTTTAGGTCCTCCCATTAGAACACAACCATGGCTACCACTCTGTTTGACAGCACATACACTCAAAGTGTTCCATCCTAAAAGAAATCACATTTTTTAAAAATATTAAGTTTTCATTAAATCCTCTAGAGGATAACTGCATTTGTAGGATTTAACTCTGAAAGTCCATCATCCATTATCATCATCATCTCAGGCATCCACTGAAACCATTCTTCTCCAAAGCAGCAGTATTCACTCTACTGCTTTCAAAAGAAGTTACTCAGCTATTCAAACAACCTTATAAAAATTCTTTGCACGTTTCCCATCAATACCACTGGGATCCCAACCACAAGACCTTCAAAGAACCATGGTATGTGAGCACACAGCTTGTTATTAGAAAATGCACTCACTGTACATGACCCCTGAATTTCCTGGCAATCTATACAGGAGAAGGAAAGTTAGTTTTCATGGCTTTAATTTTTCTGTCACTCCACTGGTTTTTATTTTTAAAGCTTTATAGACCATTAAGTGGTTGTCCAAAAAAACAAAACAAAACAAAACAAAAAAACGAAGGGGGGGGGGAGGAGAGTGTGATTTGGCAAAAGACAATTGAAAATGTTATAAATCCATGAAGCTGTTTTAAATCAGCCAGAAAGTGATTGAGGAGAAGATTTCAATGGACCATATTTCAGATATTAGAAACAAAATATGCTATTAGGAACAGGAAGGAAAATTTTGATTTTCTAATCAAGAAAATTAAAACAGTGAAGAGAGGCATTTAGTTAGACTCAATAGCTTAAGTCATCTTACTGATACATTTAATTTACTAATTCAATTTGTATAACATTAGTAAACAACTACTCATCAGCCAAACCTCTAAAACCATCCTAACTCAGTCTTGAACACATGGAACCACAGCCACAAATCCAAGAACAAGTAAGGCTGTGACTAGGATCTCATGGAAGTTCTCATTTGCAAAGTCAGTCAAAACCAAGGCCAGAAACCAAAGACACAAAACTAACAAGCACACAAAAGGGAAAAAAAAAGGGGCAGACTCTTCTCTAGATAAATTCTTCCTCAAAATGGAGAATGACTTGCTTAGAGGCTCTCAGATGTTAAATTAACTGTACATGCAAGCCACTCTTTTGCTGAGACTAACAAAAGTATGAATGATCACCACAATCATCTATAAGAAAAAAAGAAAAACAGAAGCCAACATAACCCTACTGGCTTTGGGCACAAGCATGTTCTCAAATTACTTCCGCAGTTATGAAAATCCCACTCTTCAGCATCAAAGCCTAGCTGTGATCATCTGAATGCTTGTTTAGTCAAATTATGCTGCTTGTTTGTAATATTAACTGCTAGTTCCAGTTTGGATTTCAGAGTGCCCATCCAAATGCACAAAAGGCAAACAAACCACAGCTGGTTCCAATGGAGGAAAAACAGTCCTCCTTTGTCCCTCACCCCTTGCTTCTCTCCAGAAAAACCCAAAAGGCAACTTAGTTCTGTGGACACATCTCAAACCAGGGAAAAAAAAAAAACCCTTAAGTCTTTTTATTTAAAATTTGTCTGAAAGGTTTTTTTTTTCCTAGATTCAAACCAGAAAAAGCAATCTTCAAGTGTCAAGTTTAACATATATCTACATGGTAAAATAAAGGAACAAGGTCTTTGTAGGCTTTGCTTAGAGCTGCATCTACTGCTCTGCACACCTGAACAGGAACCCAGGATTCTGTGGGATTCCCTCCACCAAAATGCCAGGGCACTCAGATGCCAATCCCAGTAACCCTTTGTTTACTGGACAGCTTGTTTAGGACCACGAGGGGCAGCAGCTGCTGCACAGTCTTACCCCAGCCAGTACAACACCCACCCTACACAGCCTCCTCGGACACCCGGTGTGCTGGGGGAACCCATCCATCCTGCTCTGCCCAACACACAGCCGAGGCAGAGGTCAGTCCCTGTGCAGGGACACTGCACCCAGTGGGAAAATGCCATGGAAAAGGAGAGAGGAAAGAACTAAGGATGGTTATTTGCACATTGAGATGACCCAAAGCTCAGCTTAAGTTGTGACATGAGAAGACAGCTGGCAAAAGGACCAAGCCTCCCAGCCCAGCCCCCACAGGCACACTGGAAACCACTGGATCATTGGAGCCTGACCGTGGAAATGCCACTGCAGGCTTGGGGCGCTGAGGTCTGACTCCAATGCTGTACAGTCAAATTGACTTGTTCATCTGTTCAGCCTTAGGAAAGCCCAAGAGTCGATTTCATTTGCCTGGGAATAGCACGACAGTAAACAAATGCAAGGGATTTCACTTGTACTTTCTGCATGGTGCAGCTTTTTAAGGCAAGGAAGGTAGAAAGTGATTCTGTAGAGAAGGGAAGAGTCAAGAGATTTAAGCAGATAATGACTTTTTTTTGTTTAAAGGTTAGTAGTACTGTAGTAATCGTTTAGCTGATTTGTTCACCCCGAGCACATACACAGGCAGGAGCCATTGTCAGCAGGTCTTTTCAGAAGAGGGGAAAAATGCTTCAGCTCATTCATCATCCCTAATGAGGCTGATAGAGTATCGAAGTAATAATGGGTTTTGCAGTACCACTCAGCTTGGAGACTGGGTGCTCTGCATTGTATTCAGCCAGCATTTCAAGATAACATCCACCGTGTATCTTACAGAAACTACAGATTCTGAGGGCTTTGCACAGATAGCCAAAATGACTAATCTGCTTCTTTAAGTTACAAAGCTCATCTTTAGCATATCCCTTCAGACAAAGATACACAAGGACTGGTGTCTGCCAGCAGAGTCTCTGCCAGAACAATACTGTATTACACAGTTTGATAAACTAACAGTTTTAACAAGCAGATTAGTTTTCCATAATGAGGTAAATTACTCAGACCTATTTAACTAAGGCAAATACTGAATCTAGCACTGCAGAAGTCAGAGGACAGGAGGGACACAGGGAACGTAAAAGAATTTAGTCTGACAGAGCTAATTATGACTGGAAAAACAACCTAGAAAGAACTGTACATTTTGTTTCACAAAAAGAACATCTGCCCCAAGATCCTCAAAGTATCAGCCAACCACTGTACTTGTTGTCTGCAGTTTGATGACAAAAAGCACACAACACAATACAATACATCAGGCAGGAACCCTGAGCAAAGACAGATGCCCAGAAAAGTTAGTAAGAAAGAAAAGTGTTCTGATAAAAGTTATGCTAAAGAAGAAGGAAGACACAGCTAGCTGATCAAAACTTACACAGGCTGATCAAGAGCAATCAACTGGTTTTTTTTGCTTTTTTTGGCTTTTTTTAAGCCCAAAGGGTACAGGAGGTCAGAGGAGATGAGGGAGCAGGATTTTGAGGTTTGTTTACTCAGACAGCTGTTATTTTGTGAAATGAAAGTGTTATTTGCAAGCAAAAGAGAGCAACTCGGGTTTTTTTCCTTTAAATTTTAAGTTTCAAGATGTTTACAGGGCCAAAAATGAAGCCCTATGTTTATGAGGTGCCATCCCTCTAGTTTATTGCTGGCTTTGAAACCAGGCTATTGTAATAAGAAGACATCAAAGAGCAACATTTAGCAATAAACATGAATTACATTAGCCACCTCCTCTCATGAAGCAAAAAACTCAAGAACAGAAAGAAAACGAAACACTTTCATCCTTCCATAGACTGGCATTTCTGCTTACATGTGAGATTTTCAAGACTGGGAAGACCTAATCAGGGATGCTTTATCAGTGAGAATGAGCAGAGGGCAAGAAAAAGGAGGAGGAAAGACAATGTAAATGGTTTTGTGCTTGCTGACTTCACCTGGGACTTCAGAGCTCTGCTGTCACCTTCATGTCTGTTCTCCTCTGTTCCCTTTTTCTCTCCCAGTTATGTTTCCTCCAGCTCATCCAGCATTCTCTTGCTCTGCTCCCAGTCTCAGAGTGGTTGTCACTAGTGGCAAGATGCCACCAAACAAGCAGATGTTCTCTGCAGCAAGTTCCCTATTCAATGGCTTGCCCCAGAGCAGCTCTGCTTCATCTCAATGATCAAGCTGGTAGAAAGTGTGAGATTTCATGTTCTGCTCAGCCCTCTGCTCACATTTTGCTATGAGTCACAAGAGCAAGGCAGGCTCTCTTCTATTTACCCATCATAGAAACCCCATCAGGGACACAATTTCACTACCTTCTCTCCCAAGCTTTTTTCCTGTTTGGCATCATGCCATACTCTACCCTTCTTCCTTCCATTCCCTCCTTTCACTCCCCCATAAAAAACACAGCCACGCTTTAGTATCTTAAATTCTTAGAATAGTTTCTCTTACCATAGAAAACCAGTGGTTCCCCTTCTTTTTCATGCTTCTTGGACACAATGCTTCACATCTCTGCTTTTTGTTTGGAGAACCTTTGTAACTCTTTCAACTCTCTCCAGTGGTCTGTCAAGCTCAGTTCATGACAACAACCTACTTGGAAGAGAACTTCAGCTTCTTTCTCTGTTCCCACCACCCTCATATCAATCTTCTGTTCAGGAGATGCACCTCGCCTTCAGTCTCATACAGCTCTCTCCACAGATACTCAGCTGCCAGCTCAAGTGCAACTTAAAGCCAAGCTTACCCTCTCCCCTGCCTCACCTACCCTTTTTCACAACTATTGGGAACTAGACCCACTTCCACAGCATCTGCAGCTCCAGTGCAACCTTTCATTCAGGCAGTTGCAGGTCCTGTACTTTCAAGAGAAGGCCAAACAACAGAGACTCCATGGCACCACAGAGCTTAAGCACAGGTACAGCACGGGATGCACACATGCATGGCATATCACCACTGGCATAAGGGGGAAAAAGAAGATTTGGCACCTTGCCACCCAGAGGAACAAAGGACCACTGACTGAATCAGGGCTGGTCAACACTGTGATAAGCCCACAAGTCCAGCTTCCTGCAGAAAGGCAGCCCTGCCCTGCTACAGGTCTCTAGCAAGAGCAAACCACTTTCCGAACATTTCCTAAGAGATAGCTACATGGATACAGGAAACCTGTAACCAGTAGGGGCTCTGGCTGGTTGCAAACTTATTTAAGACCCTTTTAGTTTCCGCCAGAGGTTTCCCCACGAGCTCAGCGCCAGCAACAGCTGCAGAGAAGTAATTTGATGCACATGCACGAACAGCCCTGGCCAGACCTGAAGGGGGACTGGGAACAGCTGTGCAGGGCGGGAGCAGCAGGGATGGCACAAGGCTGGGTGGCCCTGGGGCTGGTGCACCACACCCTGCCCCAGACATTTCTGCCTGAATTCACTTCAGGCATTTCCAGTGGCAACGGCACTACCTCTGCACCGGGGGATTTTGCCTTCACTTAGAGGGAGGCAATGTCTCCAAAGATGCATTTCATCTTTTAACTCCTGACCTGCCATTGTAAAGGTAATTAGGGGCAAGCAGTCAATCCTTGGAAAACCTTTCTCGGTTACTAAAAGCTCGGATGAAGTGCACGCAAAGTCTCAACAAAGGGAATGATAAGGGACTACAGAGGAAAGCACTATTAATTGCACCTCTGAAGAGCTCCTGGAGGTGGCTAGTCCTGGAGCCTGTCAGACAGAACCTCCACAGCTATTTTAACCTCACACAGGAGACATTCCTTTCTGACTTGGCTGTAAACAACATTCAATTTTCTGAGGTGCTCTTTAAAGTTGAAAGGTCTATTGTTCAGTGTCCTTTAGGACATTACAATGTGGCGAGACTGAATTTCAGAAGACTACTCACATAAGACAGACTTGCTGGACGAAGTTTTAAGCAGATCAGAAATTCCCAAGTTACTAGACTAAAAAGTATTACAAACAGGTGGGAAGCTGGAGGCAGGATCAAGAATGAGAGAGCATGAGAATACTGGAACACAAGGTAGCAGCCCTAGCCCTTCTGGTCAGTGCCTCACAGGGATACCGATAACCATCCAGTTAGCACAGCTAGCACCCACACCCATGAGAGTATGAAGAAGTTCCTAACTTCAGTAACACTGTTGGAGGAAACATCATCTTTCTGTATCTAGACAGACCTGAGACTACATAAAACCTGAGTACCAGAGCATATCCTCCTTCGCACCAAGCTTTACGACACCAAGTAGCTCAAAGAACATGTTCCAGCCTTCCCTGTACCTCCTGCAGGCACTGCTGCTCACAGTGCCAGGGTGCAGGCCAGAAAAGAGAGTTACACTGTGCTGGTGCTTACTGCAGCTGTCACCTGAACAGAACTATTGCAAGATGACTTGTCTGTGCAGCACTTTTCAGCTGAGAGGTTTGGCCTCTCATCTGTGAAGGGCCACAAGCATGCACAGCACCCACTGTTGTGGCTCAGCTGAAATCTGTGGTCACTTTCTCTCATGTCGCCTAAAAGGCAGACTTAAAGGTTACTAGGTGTGACCACTTCAGAAAGTCATCCTACTATGAAAAACAAGAATTTGTAATAACAGAGGAACCAGGAGTTTAATAGGTGCTGTTTAGCACATCAGAATAAGCACAGTACCTGCTGTGAGAAGCCCAGCAAACTGGGAAGGAAGGGAACAGAGGCAACACTTCTTAAGAGATTAATGTTTACAGTTTCTTTCTCTTGACATGTTTTGCAACAATCCAGACCGTCTCAAGTTACTAGTACCGTGGCACACTGTCTTCATTTGAGATGGGGAAGCGCTGCGGTTTTCTGAGTCCATGCCACATTTGGTTTGCATATAATCAAATATGTTTTCAAGCTCAAAACCAGAAGTTAAATCAGATAGTTACAGGGCTTTTCACTGCACTTTAGTTTTACTCTAGGTATGACAAGTATGACCTTAACTTGGAAGAATCTAAAGTACTGCTTAGAAATTTAAAGCAGACTTAAAGTCTGTTTTAACACTTTGTAGGTTTAAAAAGAGTGCTGCTTTTTGACCTATTTTGAAGTGTGCTACACATGGAAAACTTTTTTTAAAACATCAGAAGGCCTGTAAGGCTTCAGGGTTAGAATGAAATCAAAGTACAAAAGGCTGGAAAACACAATTTGTAGACCTCTCTCACTTAGTCTGGTGTTAACCAGACAGTGCAGAAGCAGATCTTTAAAATCTCTTTACAGGGGGCTATTAAAAGTAAGTTTGCTCTTACCGCTATTGCTACACAGTTTTAACACTGCTTGATGTTATAGTTTGTACCTTTCAAATGCACAATGTGTATACGTATACTGTCACATGTATATGTCTACACTACTGAATTGTCACGAGGACATGCAACGACAGCAATTTTTGGAGGGGGGGAAGAAAAAGGATGCGAAAGGTTTAAAGCAGTGACCTTTGTGTAACAACACAGGTACAATTCTTCTACTAAGGGGAGACAACAGTGAGTAAGACAAAGCACCCACAAGCTGCTTGGATGTTACACCTATCTGGCAGCTGGGCAGGCTTGCTAGAGCACTGCCTGCTACATGTCCCTCAAATCTCGGTCTTTCAGCTGCTCGTGACTTTGTAAGAGCTGGGAGAACAGCTGATCCCAAACACGCTTTCTGTCTTGGAACACCACAACAGTATCACATCTACTCAGGAGACATCAGAAAATGACTGAAAACTTACTAAAAATCCATTTGTGCCATCCACCTGAACATCAACATTTACTGAAAGTCGCAAGAGGATTGGAGAAGAGAGTAAAAAATATAGTTAACTGGTTCTATTTATCTTAATGGGTTTGTTTATAGTAGTAGGATGTTAGTCACGTTACTGTTAATTTGTAAATCAGTTTGCAATGCAAGAAAACATGACACCATTAAAAAGGCAGAAATGTCACAGTCAGCACGTGAGTCAGGTAGCTGTGCTTTTGTAATCCTCTGCCACTATCAAAAGTTCCATTGTCTGAGAGGGTTCATCAACAACAAAGGGTTCTTTGCAAAGGACTTCTAATCAGGGAACGACAAGTACATTTAGCCATTTTTGACAGCATGAAAATTACTTCTTACTAGCACGTACAGTTTGCAGGAATTCATATAGTAGTAGCAGAAAAATAGTACTCTGCTGCTTTTAAGCCAGAAACATAGAACTGTCAAAGTGAAAAAAACCCAACACAGACTTTCACAAACAATTCACAGTGCTGTCATTTGAAGGCCTGAGGCAATCTTATACCTCTACTATTCCAAAATATCCATGTGTCTGGAAAAGAAATACACATTTGGGCTGACAGCTACCCTCCTGTTTGAAAAGCTGTGTCTACAATTCCAGGGAACAAAAACTAAAAATCTCCTTTCACTCAGAGCAAGACAAAAGAAGACTGGCTACATGGAGTCATAATTAAAGACAAGTCTCACCATTAATGTAGAATTCCTATTTTAAAAGCAGTTGATCTTCTCTAGGCTTATACTCTCAGGCAAAGAAGCCTGTAAGCCCTCTGTAAAGCTAAAGACAGAAAATGTAAAATACCCTAAGAAACCTGCCTGTGACCATGAGATCCCAAACAAAACAAACAAAAAAAGCCCCACACATTGCATGTACTGGAGCTCTTGGGAAAAAGGGAAAAAGGGAGAGAAAGGGTCATCTGGAAACCTTTTTCAGAGATTAGAGGCAGTTTCTTCAGAGGGGACAGATACTTCACTTGTCACCCAACAGAGGAAAGGAGCCAGTGAGTACTAGACACATGAGAATACACAGTTGTTCTAAGCCAGCAAGATAATGTGCTTTCAGATCCTGTCTAAAAGGACTGAGACATTAATCCTGAGCTACAGAGACAACACCTAGATAAGAACCAAGCTTCTAATTTATTCTGTCATGAAAGATGGGAGAAGAGGGCTAAGGTGTAATTACAATTCAATTAATATTTTCCGACGACATGTGCCAACTTCTAAGCAGGTTTCTCTTTACTATTCCTCTTCCTATCTAGCAATAAGCTTTTAAGTGTTTTGATTTTAAGGCCAGCTCTCAGAGGATGCGACAGAGGAAGGCAGAAAGCAGGGAGCTCAACAGAAGGGGACTTCTTAAAGCAGAAGATTGCAGCAATTTCCACCACTGCCATGTCTGAAAAGACAGGTGAACACAGATGGTGGGTGGTTTTCCCCTTCAGCATTTGCTACAGCACAGAGATCCATGAAGCTTTTGCAGCACTTTACAGGCAGCCAGAGAAAAAATGACCTGATGTACAACACAGTGCCACAAAGCTCACCCTTCTGCAAAGACGAGTAGCCAGAGAATATATCACTGTCAGTGTCCTCACCACACAGTCACAAGACATTAAAACAACCAGGGACACAAGAACCGGGAGGCAAAGCATGCTCTGGGCCATGCTCCCAGCAGGGGTGATGGGTCAGGCTAGGTTCAGAGGTACAGGCTGGTTCAGACCTGCTGAAATATGATCATCCACAAAGCTCACAGGCCTAGTGGACAAGAAAAGAGGAATACTGCCTGCAGTTTTTGGCCCTTTGGCATAAGAAGGATGTTGAAAACTGGAGTGAGTTTAGCCATCAAGATGCTCCCTCCCTCCTTCTCCTCCTTCCCCACCACTTTGTTTTTGTGCACCACTCTGGCACACATCAGGAACTTAAGGATGCTTGGGGATTTCCAGAGAAGTGTTTTACCCAGCACATAGCTCTGACAAACTCTCCCCTCCCAATAATCAAGGGCACAAACCAACTTTCAAGAACTTTTTTTTGAAGAAAAGGAAAGAAACTCAGAAAATCCAAGAAAATCTTGGTCAGATTTCACAGACGCCATTTCTGAATTGTGACTAATGCAAGACACCAGCTGGATGCTGGTTTATCCTTAAGCAAGGAACGACTTGGCTATCGTAACAGAGGCAGGGATATAAAACCCCAGCATTTGCAGACTATCTCCCATCCAACTCCTCAAAGCCATTTTTTCCAGAGCTCCTCTCATCAAACTCAACCTTCAGAGGAGAAAAGCTATTTCACACCGTTGTGTAAAAGCAGCACTCTCTCACAGTCAGCTCCTCTGCTAAAAGGGATTCCACCAGCCCACGGACTGCCACTTCCCCAGCCTTTGAAAAGCCACCAAGAATCCCTTGATCCCCAGCCAGCAGCATGCCCCGGCGCAGAGGCTGAGCTGCACCCACCTCCGCTCACCTGGCAGCCTGCGCTCTCAGGCGATAGCTGCAAAATCATGAGTGCTCAGACTCAACTTTCAAGTTCTCAGGCAAGCCCAGACAGGCCTCCTACTTACAAAACACAGGCAACTAAGTGTTTAAAAGGTTGACTACATATGGCTACCAAAAGCGGCATTACTGAATCTTTTTGTTTCCCCAGCCTTAGATAGTCCACGCAAACCAAAAATCCTCAACAATCCATGTTCCTAGATGATCCCAGCACTACAACACAGTGATCCACAGGGACAAGGCAGACAGCATCACAACTGACCCTACAGGATCACCATGTTTTAATAAGAGGTATAAGGTCTTTATATGTGCCAGGTACTATTGGCCAGGGCTTTTCACTAGCTCTGCTTGGAATCTTTGAAGAGTAACTCCATGAGAGGGAACCTAGGAGCTTTACAGGCAAAATAAAAGCATGTTGCAATGTCAGCACCAACAGCCTAGCTGTTATTGTGCCCAAGCCATGCTAACAGTAAAACCCACCAGGAAATTCAACAGCGCAGCTTCCACTGACACACGCTGCAGGTTCACAGATCATCACTGGATGTAGTCCTTCAGCAGGGTGTTTTGCATTTAGCCTCTATTTTAAGTTTTCTTACAATGCAGTGGAGTTCTCTACTGGGCCATCCGCAGTGACAACTCTAAGCTACAGAAGACCTCCAGTAAACCCCTCCCATCTACAGGAGTTTTTTTCCTTCCCTCCAAAAATCCACAATCATTTGTACCATGAAGGATTCACTTACAGAATTCCCGCATCTACAAGGAAAGCAACAAGCTATTTATTATAATGTTGCTTTCTAATTGTTAATAGAAAAAACTCAAGCTATGGCTATATTAAAGTAGAAGAGAGAGGATGAACTTAAAAATTATTCTCTGCGGTCAAGGTTTTCGTTTAAAACTCATACAATGCACAGGTTTTAACTCAGTAGACAGAAGAAAGGATCTGGAGCATTTGGGAGCCACAAGGAGTGTTGTGGGTGGGTTACATCTTAGAACCAGTACAAGCTAAACCAAAACTTTCCAGCAATGGAAGCAGAATGGAACTTTCTAGGCCAGTTGAGCCCTTTCAAGTGGCAACATGAGGTTAGGAAATAAGGGCCTCAGCCTACATTTCAGGTGCCATCTTTGGAAATGATTGGAGGCTCCCTTGGACACAAGGTACTTCTACTAAAGCCATCCCAGGTCTATGTGTTGCTCAAGGCCGTTTGATCTGAATGCAAATGTTAACAGCAGCAATGGACAAACCTGGGCAGTACTAAGCACAGAGTCCCGAAGATAGAACCTCCAACACCACCTCAGCAGGTGATGAGGACTCCAGGAAAGGCTAACGCTATCCATACTCTCTGCAACTTACACATTGCCCACACCCGGCCTGTTATATGCGTATAAAACACAGGCTTCCAGACAGATTTCTCCGTTTTGCTTCAATGCTACTTATTTTTGCCCTCAGGGGCGGCAGGCAAGATTTTGACGTGCTGGTTCGACCAAGAGCGACCAGAGATTGTTGACTTGAGCTGAGCCAGACCAACCTCGGGCACAGCCACCCGATACCATCATTTCAGGCGGCCGCGCTCGGGCAGCTGTTTCAGCACACGGCAGCCCCGCCGATCTCGGCTCCTTCCCCAACACCCCCGGCGCGCACAGGCCGATGCCGATGCCGGTGCCGGTGCCGGCACAGCCGCCGCGGGAGGGTGAAGCTTCCCGCAGGTCTCCCTCTGGCTCCTCCGGCTCGGACCTACGGCAGCAACGGCGGGGGGAACCGTCCCTTTTCCCTCCCGGTTCTCCGCTCCTCTCCTCAGAACGCGTCGGGGCACCCGTCCCGCCCACCGGGAGCCGGTCGGAGCAGCGGCGGCTGAAACGTCCCGGGGCGGGGCGGGGGGGGCAGCGCCGCCCCCCCAAAAAAC